>JBBBDQ010000996.1:702500-880000 GCA_037127315.1 Ascarosepion bandense | reverse complement strand
CAGAAACTGGAGAAAAATTAGTCTACTTTTCCTTTTTAAATAGATTGCAAAGAAATTAAAAAAATAAAATAAAATAAAAATAAAGGGCAAGAAAAAGAAAAAAAAATTGACATTTCCCTTGGATTGAAGTATCTGAATTAAAATATATATATATATATATATATATATATATAATGTAGTACACTTGGTATGTAATCCGGGTAAATTCCAAAGGAGACGAACTCGAGAGAACTCAATGTTAAATTCATTTATTTAACAGAGTAATATTTTATAACAGATTTTTAATTATTAGTTTGGATTATGCACATTTCGCCGCTCTTGTGTTCTTGGCGTGGCTCTTCAGAAGAGCCGCGCCAAGAATACAAAAGCGGCGAAATGTGCATAATCTAAACTAATAATTAAAATCCGTTATATATATATATATATATATATATATATATATATATATATATATATATATATATAAGGCTTCCATGCTTTTAAAGATCAAAGAGAAAAACTTTTCATTTCAGTCGCTTTTCTTTTCATTAATCTCTTTCTTACTTACCCTCTACCTTTCCTCCATCTTACATTCTTTTTCCATTCCTCCTCCCACTTACATTCCATAGTTCGACTGTTGCATTGAAATTAATAGATAGACAGATGGAAACTATATATGAAGGATGTTACAATGTTCTTGACTATCCATTTCGGATATTTCACAAATTCTGACCAAATGCCTGACTGTGTATAGATAAGAGTGATCCAATGTTGTAGTACCGATTCATATGCAAATATAATTGAAGAAGAAATAAGGGAGATAATCTTGAGAAATCTATGATGAGAAGGATCTTGCTTAAAGGCTCTAATCTTATGTTGATCGATCGACAAATCTACGTAGACCAGTGGGCTAAGGTATGTCAGATTTAACGACGGTTTAACTTTCACCCAGGGGGACATAGGTTCGAATTCTATCCCGGAGTGGATGTATTTTAAGACGATTTTTCGAATATTCAAGCCTGGTAGAAGAAAATAAATAAATAAACGGAGCGTTTACTCAAGTATGAGTATCCACTAAAAATAACGTTTGAAGTGATAAAATTATATATGTATGTAGAAGTGTATTTAAGCAGTAATTCTTTTCTAATACATGTTTCATTAAAAATAACTGACAATATACTGTGGTGAATAAGATATTAAGAACTAAAATCAACCTTCTTCTTCACTTTTACAAAAAATTCATAATGACGTGTGAAATCCTGGTTTTGCCAAATAGAAAAAAGGATTGACTACGTGCTTAAAGAAAAAGTTGAAACCGGATTTCGCGAGTAGATGTTAAATTGATTTGTTGACCAATGGAAGCGATTTGCATGACTTGAAAAAAAATTAGCGATCCAGTGCGAAACTCATTACTTGTTTTTCATTGAACATTAACGAATTCTTATTATTCTTTTCTTTTAAAAAATTTCTATTTGAACATGAAAAATGTATATTTTTATTCTTCCACTATTCCTCACTAAATCTGATGCCAAGGTGATAAAGATTACGAAAAAAAATCCGAAGATGTAGGTAGTTCGGTTATGTATGACACAAGACCGAATCAAGAAACATTAACCATCTCCCTATAGCTTCAATACTTCTGTTTAAGTTTTTTATCGTTTTGCTGACTCGCGAACAAAAAAATCATTTTGGGATATAGTGTAAATATAAACTGTCCAAATGATCTTTTATTCTAAGCACTTTTGGATAATCTATTAGCATTTTTTGAAAATTTTGGTTTGTATTACAGATTCCTTTTCTTCTTAATCTGTCAATTGCTAAGGCGTTGTTTTCTGTTGCCTTCTCTATAGATGAGAATTCATAATAGTCTTACATGAAGGGCTGCCACCCAAGTTCATAGTAATTTTGTAATTAACCAATAGGTGTGTGAAAAAAAAAATCTCTTTCCCAAAGTGAACGCAATAAAATATGATGATTCAACTTTCTATGTCATATGTGTGAGCTGCTGAAATGTAGGTATATTTTTTCTTCTTGAATATGGACAGTACATTATAGAGGTATTCATAGTTGGTTGCTAAGTGTGTGTGTTTTTTTTTTGTGGTGAGGACATCTATTATTATTTAAATGGCTAATAAATTAACCAAACAAAGAATCATTTGAAAATTTTCTACATACACTAAGTCCCCTCGCCAAAAAAAATAAAAAATAAAAAAAAATATCACTCGTTCGCTTATAAGTAAAACAATAAAAAACTTAATGCAAGTATCTGTTCAGTTATTTTAATGAAATATATACAGCGTGAATCAAAGTTTGCACACTCAATCCTCACTGGGTACCCCATACTTTCAGCTTTGTGCAACATCTAAGCGACACTTAGGTTAAGTCAAAGAGATTCTGCTGAGTGGGCTCCGAGGTCACCATATCTCACATCCTTGAATTTTTATCTGTGGGGCCATTTAAAATCAGTTGTTTATCAGATGCGCGCAAGAAATATTGAAGAACTTAAAGAAAGAATTAAATATGAATGCAGTAAAATAACAGAAGAAACTCTCCGATATGTTAATGAATCATGCAGGCACACAATCGAAACGTGTTTTGAACAAAAAGAGGACATTTTGAACAGTACATATGACAACAATTAAATAATTAGTAAATACAATGTTCATGTGTAATTATACTTTTAATAAATTATCCAAATTTGATCGACTTTTACCTTACCATAAATATAACCAACCTTCCCTGAAGATCCAATTAGGTGAAACCTTTGTAGGCTCGTTGGCTCTCTAGGTTAGTTATTTACTTTATATAAATATATATATATGTGTGTGTGTGTGTGTGTGTGTGTGTGTGTGTGTGTGTGTGTGTGTGTGTGTGTGTTCGGATTTGAATTTAGATGCTTCATTTCAGTTTATTAAACTGTGGGCATTACATCTATCAGCCTTCACATTAGAGAAATCTTAGTACAGAAGACTGATTGATCCAGTGTGCTTTACCATTTGGCCACAAAGAATGATGCAGCAAGCATGGTTCTATTTTCCCTTTTTAAGGAAAGCACATTCTCTTCACCAAGATTATTTTCTTGAAAGCTTCATATCTGCTTTGTTTCATATCCAAAACGTGAACAAAGCAATTACGGAAGAATTAATGGATTTATTTTTTATCCATTTTAATTGCTTCAAATGTTATCCTAACGGATACTCCATATTTAAAGAAAAAGTTGAAACCGGATTTCGCGAGTAGATGTTAAATTGATTTGTTGACCAATGGAAGCGATTTGCATGACTTGAAAAAAAATTAGACGTCCTGTTTTTATTTATTAAACAAAGTGTTTTACGCGTAAAACATTCTCAAATTCACGAAGCATTTTTGCTTTTTGCAGTATTGATGCGATATTCCAGCCAGGTTGTTGCATTTACTTTCGCACAAATGCCCTCCAATCCTTCTCTTTCTAGTATTAAGTGTCTAAAAGAAGGGAAACTCCCAGTTTCAAACCTTGGAGAAGGAAACAAGAAACCACCGCACTATATTTTCAAAGGATGCATAGCAAATAACATATAATAAAGAAAAAAATAATCTTTGGAGAATTCTGAATGTCTACATCCTGAAGAGATAGATTTTAAAACAAATTTTATGCTTTATCTATCTGTATGTAGGAAACTCTTATATGTATTTTTTATTGCATTAATGCGTGTTTTTATTACTCCAAACTTTATTGTCTAGTGGATACCTGTATTTGAAATAGACATTCCATTTTCATTTTTTAAAACAGTGTATAATACATCTGTCAGCCTTGCACCATTGTGAAATCTTAATAAAGAAAATCTGATCTCTTGCCGAGTTCAAACCTGTGTTCCCCTTTGTAGGAGAAACCATTGTTTGATCTGGTGTGTTTTAGATCGCTCAAACATAGAGAGCTAGTAGCCCAGTAGAGTTTTATTTTCCCTTTTAGGGAAAGTACATGTCCACGTTTACAGAAGGCGCTTAATGGCGCTAAATCATGTGACATCATCCAATACAGTGACCCAATCACTAGTCATTTTTCAGTTCGCTCTCAGAAGCTTACAAGCATATGTTGCCGTTTCCTTCTGGAACATAGATGATTCCGGTCCATTTAAATCTGGAGTCTTAAAAAATGAGTTCTTCAGATCAGAAGTATCTTCATATTATATATAAGACCTTTCTTTTTGTTCCTCCTTATATTCTGTTTTTATTATATTATATATATATATCGACGTGGAACAGTTAACACACACAGGCCCGCCCCGCCGCACCACAGCCCATCAGTGTGGTAAACACGTCCACTTGCTTCTGGCCGGGATCGAAACTCGACCGATTTGGTGTCAGTCGGAGTTGCTACTCTCTATGCCATAGGCGCATGGGCTTAGAAAAGGGAAATTTTAGCGTGTTGTATATAAGCAGTGTATACACACGCCAGTCACCAAAAGAACTCAATTCATTTCTACAGAGTCTCGCTTATAGCAGAAGTGGATACTGTTTTTAAAATTTTCTTCTCTAGAGAGCTCAATCGTAATGAGAACATAATATATTAGTCATCCACATACAAGCCTGTTTCGCTGTATCACAGCTCATCAGTGTGGTAAACACATCCACTTGCTTCTGGCCGGGATCGAAACTCGACCGATTTGGTGTCAGTCGAAGTCGCTACTCCCTAAGCCATAGGCGCATGGAATCAGAGTCGGAAAATTTTAACGTCTTGTACAAGCAGTATATACACACGCGTCACTGAAAGAACTCAATTCATTTCTGAAGAGTCACGCTTATATAGCAGAAGTAGAAAAACTGTTTTCTTCTCTAGAGAGCTCAATCATAGTCATTCACACACAAGCCCGCCCCGCTGCACCACAGCCCATCAGTGCGGCCAGACACATCCACTTGCTTCTGACCGGGATCGAAACTCGACTGTAGTTTTGTGTGTGTCATAGTATATAAAAGTTTCCTTGAGAACAAGAATGTTTGTCGTTCTTTTTTCTTTTAGTCATTCTGTTTCATCCTGACCGTGAGCTTTGGTGTTGTTATATCATGGATATGACAATGTCCATGACACGAGTGGGGAGTTAATGGGAGAATAAATCTTCCTTCCAAACGCTCCCGTTACAAGTGTCACGAGCTTGTTTACTATTTATTTATTTTTTTTAATTTTTAATTTTTTATTTTCTCTCTCTCTCTCTCTCTCTCTCTCTCTCTCTCTCTCTCTCTCTCTCTCTCTCTCTCTCTCTCACGTACCCATATTAATAGCAGCATTTTATCAAATTGTCTATCACATTGAGATATGAATAAATGCTTTTATGTTTCCGTGCGTGTGTAAGTGAAGTGTGTAGATTAAAAGCCCTCTTTAAATTAAAGGCTTTAATGTATCAGAAAATTAAAGGTAAATGCACATAGCAGAATAATAAAAAAAATAGCAAAACAATTTAAATTGGTTTAATGATGTCGAAACTTGAACATGGGCTGTGCTTAAAGGGTTTGAAATTCTGTCAATTATTTTTTTTTTTAAATAAATCAATTGAAAAAAAAAATCGAAAACATTGTCGCATTAAAAGGGGAAAAAGCGGGAAAAGAGACAAAATGATTAGCTAGCTATCAACCCGGCCCCATCCATCTTGAAAAAGAAGAAAAGAAAATAAAAATAAAAAAAATAAAACCAAAATGTGAATAGGTTGGACAAATTGATGGCGACGAGAGGAAAACTTGACGATGGTTTCACTCAACACTTCTTTTCCTCTGTTTTTTTTTTTTTCCCCGGCATTTTTAGCAATACACGCCAGTTGGTTCTTAGAAGGAAGTATTTGTAACGATAAACAACGTCCCTCCTTTGCCCCTTATTTTTATTTTTTTGAATTTTAATTTTTGCTTTATTTTTTTAGTGCTCAAATTAAGAGAAGTGACAATAAAATGGAGTAAAGATAGAATACAAACAGAAAGGGAAGAAAAAACAAAATATAAAAAGAAAAACTGTTAGTGTTATTGGAAAGGAGAAAATTTGAGTGATGATGACGAATTAACCGGTAAGTTGCATCACTTGTGAAATTTTATTTAATTTTTTAAAATCTTTTTTTCTTTGTTATTTCTCCTGGCCTTTTATCGTATTTTTCTGTTTCTAGTTGTTTTCTCTTATTCATTTTCTTTGTGGTTATATTGTGATCGAAAATGTTCCTTGTTTTTAATTACTTTTAATTAACTATTTTAATCTAATTACGCTTAGGCCATTTTTTAAAAATTTTCATTAAAGTATTTTAAGTTTTTGTCTTAATTATTGTTAATTCAAATTTATTTCATATTAGAACTGAATTTCTTGAAATTTAATTTAATTCTAAGAACGAAATTTTAGGATCATTGTGTATAACACGCATTATTCCATAATATATTTGTTCTTTATTATTTGTGTTTTTATATTTTAAATCATCGCGTTTTTATTGCCCATGTTTTTTCAAATTTCCAAAATTCTAATTTTTATTTTACTACTCGTAATTTTTTAATTTTTTTCCGTATAATTTCATTTTAGTTTCCTATTATTATACCAGCATCCAATTATTTTTGTTTTTTAATCATTTTAACTTCTTTTGATTTGATTTTAAAGTTTGAATTAAAAATTTTAGTTTATTTAAAATTTGTTCCATTCATGTCGCAACGAATATTTTCAAATAGTTTCTAATTCATTTTGGTTTTAATTTACACTTTCATGCGAAAGTGTGTTTATTTAGCAAATTTGTTCAGGACGTTGTTTTGTTTTCTGGGTCCTCAGGAGGGCGGGAAAATGTTTTAAGCAAATGACCGCTTAACTTTATGTGAGACGCTTGGGTGATTTCGCTGGCAGTACCTCTCTGTCTCTTCCTCTCAGCTGTCTGTTTATCTCTCAAGAAAAGTCTCCAGGCTACAGGCGCGAAGCTTGGTTTCGGCTATCATCAAAAGTCTCTTTTTTTCTCTCTTTTTTCTTTTCTTATATTTTTTTAATGATCATTTCACCCAAGAAAGGCAAGACCGCCACTCGTGCAGGAGTGGGGAGTATATTGAAAGAGAAAACAAAGTTTGTTTTTTTTAGTCGTTTCCCCCCAACCAAGGCGGTACCTCCACTGATGCGCAGGGGGATACACAAGAGACTAAAAGTTTACACAGGAGGAGAGTAAAAAGAAAGACTAACCAGTTACAGAGGGTGTCAGAAAAGGATCGGAACACAGATGTGAAGACAGTTGCGAAGAAAATAACCAAATACACGGGGTGATGTAGAAAGGACTGGAGTCAAGTGGAGAAGAGATGAGAATTGATATTGCATTTAAATTCCTGGAGGCTGTAGCTGTCAGGAAAGCAAGTATACAGAAGTAAATTCCACAGGTGGGAAGTGCGAGAAAAGAAGCTATTCTAGTAGAATTACCGGCTGCATTTGGTTGATCTAACTGTAAATGGGTGGAACCTTGTTGCCAGTCTGGTTGCATGAGTAAATTCTTGTGGTGGGGGCACCAGTGACTCAAGTTCATCGGAGCAGGAGCCATGAAAATATTTGTAGAACAGAGAGAAGCCACATCCCGCCGGTAAGAAAGTGGCTTGAGTCGAGCTGCCAGATTGGGACCTATCAGATTACAGATTCTTCTTTGGAGCCTGTCGAGAACACTGAGATGAACAGCAGGGGCGCCTGACCAGATACGACAACAGTATTCTATGTCAAGAAAGAATAAGAGATTAATAAGATTCAAAGAGATAGAAGATGACAATTAACGTTGCATTTAAAATTTTGGAGATTGTAGCAATCAGAGAAGCAAGTAAACAAATGGGGGTTCCATAAACGGGAAGTGCAAGAAAAGAACCTATTAGAGTAGATGAGGTGGTTACATTTAACTGTTTCGACATTAAAAAGGTAGGACCTTGATGCCAATCTAGTAGCACGTGTAAATTCATGTGGCTGGGGAACCAGATGAAAAAAAAAAGATCGTCAGAGAGGTTGTCATCGAAACATTTGTAAAAAAGACAGAGAAATTACATCATTTCACTGAAAAAGTAACTGAAGGCAAGCTGCTAAGTCAGGATTGATTAAGAAATTATACGTGGAGCTTTTATTTTGGTGGATTTATAGTCACAATAACTAGAAATCGAAGCCAGCAAAATTCCACCGTTTTGTAGCTGTGTTCAGACATTTTTTATATAAAATCGTTTTACCCCAGGCAAGGCAATACAATCACTGGTGCGCGAGGTTTATAATGAGAGGAAACAGATGACAGAATAGAAAACAGTATAGGTAATGTTGTAGAAATGGTAAAAAGACGTGGCAGTCACAAAGATAGATGATGGCAATTGACGTTGCATTTAAACTCTCGGAGATTAAAGCTATCAGGAGAGCAAACATTGAAAAGGCGGGAAGTACAAAGAAAGTAACTGATAGAGAAGAATTTGCAGTTTCATTTGCCTATTTGGACGGTAAAATGGTGGGACCTAGTAGCCAATCTAGTTGCACAGGTAAATTGATAAGGACTGGGTATGAAGGAATAAAGCTTGTCAGAACAGAAGCTGTGAAAATACTTGTAGAAAATACAAAGAGAAGTCACATTCCGTCGGTGAGAAAGTGGCTGAAGGCGAGAAGCCAAATCGGGACCAATTACATTGTAGATTCACCTTTCGATTTTGTCGAGACCCTCAAGATGAATAACAGGAGCTCCTAACAACAGTATTCAATGCACAGACGAATTGTGGATTCTTAAATGTGCAAGAAAACGATAAAAACTTCCTGGCTCGGCATAGCAACCCAACATTCTTAGCGGTAGATGTAGCTATTGATGCAATGTGTTAATTCCACTTGAGATCGGCTGATAGTGTGAGGCCAAGGAGATGGAGTGTATTGCTTTCGGGGAGACTAGTGTGATCCATATTAATGGAAGATAGGAAAGCTTCTCTATGGTGGTTAAAGGAGAGAAGATTCGATTTGGAATCATTCAAATTTACAAGCCATTTCTTACCCTAATCAATCACAGATTGTAGGTCCTTTCCAAGACCAGAGGCTAGATCTACTTTGTCAGCTCAAGACAAAAGTAGATTGTACTGACATTTGCGTAGACACCAACTTGAGAACTGACTACGCGCTAATTTATTTTCTATACATACATGCACACATTTCCCAATACAAACTCCAATGGAAACTCAACAACTAGCTCAAGAACTATATGTACATTCTTCTTTTCAGAACTTTATTCCAATCAATCTTTCATTGAACAAGTGACTTTCTTCCAAAGAGCGTTTGACTTTCTCTTAACAGTCTAAGGGAGAAAACTCTTTCTCTTTCTATTCACTTTCAATTTGCATGTTTCTCTCGATTAATTGTATCATTGTTAATACATGTTTATTCTGGTTACTCTGGCATTATTTCTTATTTCCTGAGTCATGTATCTTGTCTGATCAATCATGCGTCGTGCCGAATCCTAAATATATTGTCACGGTAGATACATGCTAAAGGTGTTTTAACCCTTTGTTGCATATTGGTTACAATTGTAATAAAGGAAGAAAAAAGTCACTTCGTCGTATGACAAGCAATGTGCCGAGGAGAGGAGATGGACGTCTTCACCCTTTGAAGGTCTGTAGCGAAGAGAGAGAGAGAGAGAGATCAATAATTTTTGGCATGTAATATCCGTTTTCAGGCAGGAAAGATTTTCTGTTGCATGCTGGGATAACGTTATTATTTTGGTTTTATTGATTTTATTTTAAAGAAATTTTGAATGTTTTTTTTTTCTTTTAGTTATATTTATTATTATTATTATTATTATTTTATAATTATAATGTATTGACAGACTATTGCTCTACCTATAATCACGCCTACAGCAATGTATCTTGTTTATTGGAAATATTAAATTTAATCCCTTAGATTATAATTAAAACTAAAATAAAAGCTTCAAAAAAGATTTTTCATTTTTAAAATGAATTTTACAATTTCTCAGTAGCGTGCAAGAGGAACAGAGGGTACAACGGCCCCGGGTATCCATATCAAAAGGACATCCAATCGAAGAATAAAATAAAAATTTTGTTTTTTAAATTTTGTCTGTTGACGTCGTTGTACAAGCGCCCTGCATTTCCACGAGCTGGTGTGAATGTGGATCCGTGTTTTTTGATAGGCGAAACTGGAGTACCCCCCATACACCTACCTAATTAAGTCTTTGGAGTATACAATCAAGGAGTGAGCCCAAGGCATCATCTGTCAGTGTTTTTTTTCTTTTTTTTTTAAACAATCCTGCACATATACAAATCTACCATCCACCCGTTCATTGAATACTGCTGTCATATCTGGTCGGGTGCTCCTGCTATCCACCTAGGTGTCCTTGAAAAAGTCCAACAGAGAATCTGTAATGTGATCGATCCCGACTTGGTAGCTAGGATACAGTCGCTTTCTTACCGACGCAATGCGGCTTCCCTGTGTCTCTTCTACAAATACTTTCACAGCTTCTGCTCCGATGAATTTAGCTCACTGATACTCCCTATATATGAATTTCCTCGAGCCACAAGATTAGCAGATAGGAACCCACCCTTTTACTGTGAAACCAATAAATTGTAAACGCAAATTCTACTCCAACAGCTTCTTTTCTCGCCCGTGGAATTCCTTTTCGCTTACTTGCTTTCCCAACAGCTACAGTTTTCAAGAATTCAAATGTAAAGTCAATAGTCATCTCCTGTCTCACTAACTTTCATCCTCTCTCCCATGCTCCTTTCTCTGTCCACCCCACTCTCATCAGTATTCTCATCCTTCTCTTACACTCTCCCTGACACCCCTGTAATCTGTCACTCTTTTTCATAACATTCCTCCTATGTAATCCCCTGCATAACAGTGGCAGTAAAATGCCTTGCTTGGGGCGACACGATTATAAAAAGTGGTTTCATTTGTATGTTTAAATAGAAATATATTTACAGAACAACACTCCACCCACGTCTATTGAACAGGTGAAGAGGCTCATCCCTTGTTTCCTGCTTAGGATGTGGTTTCCGGCTTTCTCTTTTCCAATCTTTTCACTCTTACGTAGTCTCCTGCGCTTCAGTGGCGTTACCGCCTTGCTCGGGGTGATATGATTAAAAAATAAAATAAAATAAAATAACATCAAATTGTAGGAAGTGAAATTATTAACTGTGTAAATGTTCAAAGAGAAAGTGTAGTACGGAATTAAATGAATCCAGTTCGTAGTTTTAGCGAAATGTGTGTATGTAGAAAAAGATAAACAGGATAGTAATAAATTGTGTGTTCCTTTCTTTTTGTAGATGTCGAGAAAGTGAAAAGGGAGGTAAATCAATAAATGAAAATTGTACTTATCGACGTTAATTTTTAAGAGTCAGTTGAAGTGTCTTATTGTTGTTGTTGTTGTCTTTTTCTTTGTTAAAGCGAGAATGGTGAGCACGAAGCGGAAGAGATAAAGGAAAAATACATGCAAGAAGGAAAGGGAGAACGAATGTATATCGACGAGACATGTCCGGTTTTGCGGGCTTGAAATTTCTCCCTTACATTCCGATCTTTGCTCCCGTCGAACTCATTCTACTTTCTCTCTCATATATATATATATATATATATATATATATATATATATATATATATATCAAAGAACTTTTTCACACAGGCGTGATAACTTTGTTGCGGAACTAGTGGTTGATGGAGAAGTGCTTTACTAAGGCTGTGTTCGTGTTCTTAACCAAGTTCACAACTATTTTTATTTACTTTCACAAGAAATGACAATCCAGACAAAATGTAGAAATGATTAACTCAAACAACTGGTTGTGCAAACAAAATATAACAGTTTTATATATATTGTTGTGGATTTAAGTGTGCTTGTGTGCATATTGGATTCAATGGAATATGAAATAGTAATTATGGCTGTGCGTGTTCATTCAAGGTGTAATCATCCACAAACAATATCTGAATTTAAATTTTCAGACAAAACAAATGTTGGTATAAAACATGCAAGACTAGTTGAGTTGATTTTTATAACAATTTTAATAACCAACAATTACGTAACAGGAATTTGAGAATAAGCACTCTGTAGTTGAGATTTAATAGTAAAGTAATTGAGAATAATAAATCAACAGTCCATGAATGACAGTGTTGGAATGGTGCTCAAATTTGTTAGAATAGTCTTGTAGAATCAAACTTCACAAAAATCCAAAAAGTTCTGTATATAATAACTGGATCAAAGGATTGTTGATACGTAGTTCAAACAGTAAATGAGTTGCATCAATGTTAAACAGTTCAAGCTTTGCATAAGTAACAGTTAGGTGCAAAGAAATATTTTTACATACCTTGTATTATTGAGTATGAAGAGAATACAAAATGAGGTGAAAAATTCACATTATTATGTAGACCTGTTCAGGATTCATTTAAAAGAAGTTTGTAATTAAAACTTGCGTAGTATGAAAAAAAGTCTGAACATTAATGTTGATCAGTGAATAACCAAATGTCTCGTGATAATTGTATTAAGAAGGTGGAACAAAAACGATGTTCGAATGATGTTCATATTTTCAGGAAACAAGTCTTTTCGCTGAAAAAGGAAAAAATGTATGCATATTTGAAAGAAAGATATGAGTTAGAGTGAAAATGCAACATGTGAAGTTTGTGAAAGGTGTGAGTGAATACCGGAATCCAAGCTTCTAGAAATTTTGGTGTGTAATTAGTATTTGGAAAAGACGCGCGAAAATAATGGTGCGGCGTAAGAAAATTAGAAACTTGAGTGACGTGGGCTCCGGTAGCAGGAAAAATCACTGTATAAAAAGGGGCGAAAATGCTCCTTATATAGTTCCCAGAAAGAGCCAGTTGGATCAAAATCAAGCGTCCCTTTCTAGGCGCCAAAACTGTGCCTTAGCCAATGAGATTGTTTAAATGACAATCTCAAATTCGGATTGGCTAATGCACAGTATTGGGAGATCCCACAAGACTGGGTTGCAAAAATAGCGGGTGGATAGGATATTCTATTTCCACAAGATAAAGGAATAACAAACAATTTAAATAGTTCAAGAAATACAATTAAATTCACATATAAAGAAAGACCTGTGATGTCGAAATGACGAGTAATCTTAAGATGAGTTTTAACATGAAATAGTCAAGAATGAAGTATCGTAAATGATTGTTTGAGTGACGAAAGTTCGATTCGTTACAAAGATACAACCGAAGTGCAGTGAGGCGAATGTTCGTAGATTTGCACGTCATGTAGGTTGTAGAAACAGAAATGAGATTTACGTACCTTGCCGAAAATATTTTAAGGAGACGAAATATCTTAATCTTTTAATTATAAGAATATTCATTCAGTATTCATTTTATTTTTTTTGTGTTACGTAAAGCTAATCAGTATTAGTATGAATATGAGTCTCAATAAAACTTTTCACGGAGATTAAAAATATTGGTGGTCGAGATGAATATTTTTAAAGCAAATTGGTAAAGTTCTTGACGGTAGTAAGGAAAGGTCTTTCAGTATGTGAAGAATGCAGTGAGTGACCCCCAGAATCCATAAGCACTTAGAAAGATAGCGCGCAAAAGTGAAGTGCGGCTGGTCGCGGTTGTTGGCCGTGACCAGCGTGAATTCGGCTAGCACTTTGTGGAACACTGCTGATTCGAAAATGTGGTTTATATATGTTTTGAATCGGCTCAGATGAACTTGTTGGATTTTGGCGCTAAAGTGGGTTTAGGCCAATGGGATTGCTTAAAACGCAATCTGCAACTATGATTGGCTGGTTCGTTGATATTGGATCGTTCCAATATGTTTTGACCTGAAACTGGGGTGGATAGCTTATGCTATTCCTACAACTTCTCTCAGCAACCATTGCTACTCTTGTTCATATCATCATCATCATCATCATCATCATCATCATCATCATCATCATCATCATCTAAATAAATAAATAAATAAATAAAAAATATATCAGTACGGTACGGTGTATGCAATACATTTTGATTTTAAACTTTCTATTTTTTTTTTTTTTTTTTAGTGTTGTCTTCTACTTATCGTCTCTTTGGTCATGTTCATTTTTGTCTTGTGGGTGGAAGACTTGTATTTTTCATGTTTTGTTTTGTTTTTAACCTTGCACTTAATGGTCTCTGCTAAAATGAACACCTTTAAATCTAACAGGCCACGCTTTGGATATTTTTAAGTACCTCTCGCAAATAAGTAAGTAACGTTTTAATGTATTGTCTACTAAAAATAAAATGTTACTTATTCGCTTTTTGGAAATTAATAATAATTAGGTGGCCGATCTATGAATTTTTTTTCTCACATGGTTCATTTGTAGGTACTTTGCTTTTCTTTCATGTACTTTAAAACTTGCTGTGGAAAAGTAATGTACCGAATATTTTAATGATAATTCCTTTTTTTCTTAAGTGTGTAGTTTATTAATTGTTGGACAAAGCTACAAAATTAAGATAAAAAATAAAAGGTGAAGCCAAGCGTGACCTTGCTCACAGAAATTAACCTCAGTTAACAAAGTAAAATTGTAGAAGTAAATTACTGAGTTTATAAAAAAAACAATGGCACAATTGGAATAATGCATCCAAAGGAGGCAAGTCTTAATCTAAAACAAAGTTTGTGTCTCAATTTTTGGTAATGGTTATGCAAGTGTCGCCTATATTTTTTAATTTATTTTTTTAGATGGGTTAAACAAAAGTTTAAGCTTTTAATTGTTCATACTTTGCTATGCGTTTCTTCACCTTTTGATTCTTTATGTGATACGTTATAAAATAAAGATATTCCAGCATTTCATGTTTTTATATTTATTAAACTCAAATAAGAGAAAGCTGTGTTAGAAAAGATGATTGCTTTTTTGTTTTTTGCGCTCCCACCCTACCGAACATATCTGTTTTTAAAGCTTTTCTTCACAAATGAGACAACGGGCGGGGGCATTTCTATGCTTACCCTACCCAACTATTTCCATCACTTACAAGGGAGTTTTAAACGGGTTTCTTCAAATCGCTAGATTGTTGCAAACCTCGATTTCATCCGGAACTCGTATGGATGAAACCACTGAATAGGATTTTCTGTATAAGATAGACACTTAACTGGAATATCGTCGCTAAATCCAAATATTACAATGGAAAACTAGACAGATTAACTTATGCCTTTTAAAAACGCTTGTCATCTTAAAATAGCCCTATTCTAATTAACAAAAAGAAAAGAAAAAAAGCGATTTAAAGACGACATGCTGCCATAGAAAAAATACTTAAATTCTTAGACCCTGATTGATGTAGATACTCTATAGTACGTTTGTTCCTTTCTTTCTCTCTTTCTTTCTCACTCACTTTCCCCATTTCTTTCTTTCTTTCTTTCTTTCTTTCTCTCCTTCCCTTACAAATATTACTGTTAATAATTATGAATTACGCCCATTTAATTTATGCTGCCTGCAATCTAATATTTTTTTTATTTTTTGGCTTTTATTTTTTAACTTTAATTTTAAGTTTTATATTTTAATTTTAGCTTTTTACCTACTTAGAATATATAAATTTTTACATCTTAATGCGCCTTTGATTTCTTCTTCCAGCATTTAAATACTTTCTAATATTTTCTATTTTTTAATTTCATATTCTTAAATTTAAATTTTTTATCTACATGTAATAGAATTTTTAAATTTCTAATCTTGTTATTAAAAAAAGCAATAACTTAGCTTTAAGATTTAATACCCATAAACATTGAGTGAACTTAAATCTTTTAAACAGCCATTTTGAAAAATGTACTTGATGATTTACGTGGATGTACGTTGTGGTACAGTGGATATCGGCTCGGAACGAGAAACCGGGGAGCCGAGTTCGAATTCCGGCTAAATCCATTGTATTCACTTACGCGCAAATAAGGTATTAATCCGTCTCTTCCTTCCAGTTATGGGTTAAATTAGCAGGACAGACTGGGTTCTATATCCTTGGTCGGAAACCAGTCTACCGCAGAAAGCAATGCCAACCTACTGCGGGATAATCTTCTGCCCAGTCAGTCATGTCTCTTTCGAGACATGATCGCCCAAGCGTGTATCACGTATGGCACTCAACTGACTGACTGACTTGATGATTGTATAACACATGAAACTTAAACAATACTAACAATATTGAAAAGCGATTTAAAGACCACACGCTGCCATAGAAAAAAAATACTTAAATTCTTAGACCCTCATTGATGTAGATTCCTCTATACGTTTGCCTCTTTCTTCCCCACTCCCTTATTTCCCCACATTCTTTCTTTCTTCCCCTACAGATATAACTATGACCCACGCCTCTTTGATCTCATCACCTGCATTTTAACGTTTTTTCATTTTAAAATTTCAATTTTATAATTTTACTTTTACTTTAAAATTTTAATCTTATCTCCGTGTAGTTTTTGTCTATTTTTATTTTACTTCTATTAAAAAAAGCAGTAACCTAAGACTATTCTGAGAACTCTAGATGTTATGCCAGCATTTGTCATCCGAGGCCACAATTTGAACATAAGGTATGCAGGTGATAAGTGCTGATAGCAGACACAGAAAGATAACCACAAGACCTCCTACAGAAGGTAGCTGAAGAGTGACAAGAAAGGACCGCAAGTAAACTGCAAGAAGACTGAATGCATGGTTATCAGCTAAAAAGAGCAGCCAAAAATGCCAAATCAAGATACTAAAATCAAGCAGGTACAGAAGTTTAAATATCTGGGAAGTGTTCTAACAGAAGACGAAAAGTGTGACACGGATCTGAAGGCGAATTGGCATGGCAAAAGAAGCATTCCGGAAGCTGAGTAAAATATTAAGAGACAGGAAAATTTCGTTAGAAACAAAGAAAAGATTACTGGATTGCTATGTAATGTCAGTTCTACAATATGGCAGTGAATGCTGGACAATATCATCAAAGATGAAGGAAAAACTTGAAGCAACTGAAATGTGGTTCTACAGAAGGATGCTGCAGATATGGATTGAGCATGTGAGCAATGATAAAATTTTGGAAATGATGGAAACAAAAAGGAAATTAATACTGAGCATCAGGAAAAGACAGCTAAAGTTCCTGGGAGATGCAATGAGGTAGAGGGCTTGGAGAACCTGATACTAACAGGCCACAAAAAGAAAAAAAGATGGGGGAAAGCAGCGGATAACATATTTGAAGGGCCTGAGCAGGTGGATGACAGAACAGGGTTGCATGGTGTAACAGGAGAAAGCTTGCTAAGAGCCACCAGGGATAGGGATAAGTGGAAAGCCATGATCGCCTACACAAACACAGGGCATGTAGAACAAGAACCTAACTTTAAGATTTAACTCTTATGAACCACAAGTGAACTTAAATTAAAATCTATTAAACAATCAGTTTTTTTATATGCACCTGATCTGATGATTGCATAACACATGAAACTCCAAGTCAGTGATGATTGTGGATCTGAAAATTGAGGAGTGGGCACTTAGAGGCCTAGATTTTTTTTAGGAGGCGGTGGGGGCAAACTCAAATAGCATCTTCATTTTCTTATATACACAACTCAGGAATGAATTTGTGTATAAGTATGTTACTTCATTAAATGGAATCATTTTTCATTCATAGTAGTGTAGTTCTAATCTATTCTTGCCCTCTTTTCCACTCTCAAGCCGTTGGAATAGAAGAGAGATTAATTTCAAACCCAAATCAAAGGGTTAATACTAACGTCAAAATGTTCTAAAGGAGAAAAAGTGCTGAAGATTAAATCTTATCAAAATCAGAGACTAATCAGTTTCAGAAATTTTGAAGCTTATTAAAGTGGTAAGGGCAACTGAAGAGCCACCCAAAATTCTTGGGGACCTTGGCTCCTTCTGACACCGCCCACAGAATCACCACTGCCAAGTCGTCCTATCAACGCAGAGCAATTTGTGTGTGTGTGTGAGTGTGTTTGAGTAGATAGATCTATCTATCGCCTGGTTCACACTCCACCCACATCTATTGAACAGGTTAAGAGGCTCATCCCTTGTTCCCTGTTTAGGATGTGGTTTCCGGTTTTCTCTTTTCCAATCTTCTCACTTTGTTTTTTTTGTTTTTTTTTTCAATTGGAGTAGATAGACTAAACTATCGCCCGGGTCACACTCCACCCACGTCTATTGAACAGGTGAAGAGGCTCATCCCTTGTTTCCTGTTTAGGATGTGGTTTCCGGCTTTCTCTTTTCCAATCTTCTCACTGTTACGTAGCCCCCTGCATATCAGTGGTGTTACCGCCTTGCTCGGGGTGATACAATTACAAAAAAATATATATATATATATATATAGCATGTGTTTATAGACAGAGGGGGCGAAAAATTTGTTCATTTTCTTTTTTTATGGTGAGTTAGATGGATTACGATGAAAAGACAGTGAAATGTTGTTCAGCTGCCAAATTTTTTTTAATTACAACAAATTTCTATGTTCTGTATTCCTCCATGACACTGGTAATCATGGCTCTCCACAATTTCTTTCTACTGTAGCTCACAAGAAATTTTATCTTTTTTGCCATCTCTCCCAAACCCTGCTTCTTCATCTATTCATTCAAGCTCCCCATATAGGTTATGCATTTTTTACACCTTTCCTCTTGCTTTCAATTTGTCCTGTGAATATCAAATTTTCCAAATCTGCATTCTTCATTATGTGCTGAAGGAGTTTCAACGCTCTCTTCCTGATGTGTCCTTTTCTTTTTGTTTACATTGTCTTTAAAGTTTTGTCATTGCTTATGTTCGGTCCATGGTAGTCTCAGCATCCTTCTGTAGAACCATATTTCTGTTTCTTCAAGTCTCTTATCTTTGATATTGTCCAGCATTTACTGCCATATAGGACTCTTTTGAAAATTATTTGTGGACCACACTTGCGGGCTGTATTTGGGATAGGCCTACTCTAGGACGTAACTCAGTGAAAGTTTTGATCTGGCTTTTGTATAAACAATGTAATTTTTATTTACCTTCAAACTGAACTTTTACTCCTGAGATCAAGTGCTATTTTTCCTTTTTTGGGGTGGGGGTCCAGACTAAAAATTTTTTTGACTCTATTACATAACAAACAACAGGGAATAAAATTCTATAAAATTCACTGGTATTATTAAATATTTTCATTGATTATAAGTGTGTGTGTATGCATATACTTCCACCATGCCAAGTACCTGAAAAACTGTCACTGATCTTGCTGGAATTTTACAATCACTCAGTCTCTCACAGAACTGGTTTATTTCCCCATGCACTTCTCATGTCTTTGAAAGATACACTTCCCTGCTGGCTCTCTGTTTTACTTCTATCCCTGACTCTTGCCATCTTATACAGCTCTGGCCTCTTGGCAACTTTGAGCATGCTGTGGTTTCTGTTAATATTTCTTTCTACTCCCACTTCCCCACAGGAACCTCCTACCAGCATAATATCTTACTGCTATCAAAGAGCGAATTGGAAGTCCTTCAACAATTTTATTTGTGACATCCCTTGGAACAGTGTTCAGTTTCCTCATTGAAGACTGTGCCTCTACAGTCTCCTCCTGAGTAAAAGCTAGTATCAATTTCATCCCAGCCAGGAAATACTGACATAACCTTATTCATCCCTTTGGTTTTCTCCTACTTGCTTGACCACTATTGCCCACAGGAATCACTTCTTCCAGCTTTATTGGAGCAACATGTCTGACTATAATAGGTGCCTTTTTGTCATTCTTTGTAATGAGTGCAAGGGGATCCTAAGTGAGGTTAAGCTGTTGTTTTCTAACAGAATGAAGCAGTGCAGCCTGCAAATTTAGTTCAAAAGATTACTGGTGGCTCTACAAAAGTGTGTTAAACAACAAACTTGATCCCTCCTTTATTCAATAAATTTGATATGTTCATTGCCACAGCTGACAAGGTCAGTTTTGCTAGGAAAACAAGAAAGTCCATGATTTGAGTAAGGGATTGGGCAATGGAAAAATTTAATGTCTGAACACTGGCAAGATCAGTATCCTTAAAATGTTTCAGCCATGCGTTATGATGAGCATTAATGTCACTGAAGACAAAGATCTCCAAAGTTTGATAGAAAGTACCTTTTCTATACTGTCAGCTATTACGTCTAATATATTGCAGTCCTGGTAGGAGGAGGAGCAATACACAAAAAAGAGATAGCTAACAGAATTTTGTGATAAAAGACAGAAGCACAAGAAATAGTAGTCAGGAACCTCGAGAGACAATTCTCTGGTTCTTCAAAAGATTATCTCACATGTATACACCAAGACAATGCATATGAACACTGAAATCCTTTTGGCAAAAGATAGCCTGGAATCAAGAATTCATTGGTAGCAATAGAAGAGTTTAATTCCACAGATGTCAAAGGTGTCTGGTGACCACTCCAAGAAGATTAATTCTATGCTACAGAACTTGTGACGGATACCACAAATATTAGTGAAAGAAAGGCTGAGGAGAGTAGATGGTTTTTGTTTACTGATTTAGTCCTGTTTCTTTTTTGTGCTTTCTATGACATTTGTTTGAAGGAGAGGAAGAAAAGACCACTATAACTGTCACAATCTCATCAATGGTAATACAATCCACAGCCTCAGGGTTGCCAACCAGAATACATGCAGGGACAATTACCTATGGCACTACAAATACCCTGATGTTATGTGAGTGTTCATTAAAACAGCCTCTCTCTAAGTATTATCTAAGAGTTTAGGCTTCTAGCAACCAGTCAGAAGCAACATTCAGCAAGCTGCCATCCTGGTATCCTAGCAATGGAAAGTTACAGCCACTGGTTTGACTGATCACTATAAAGTTAAGACAGTTAAATTATTGTTGTCCTTATAGAAGTAAGAATGAAAGAGCCAGTAAACCATGTCTTGGTCAGAGAGCAATGATGCTACTCCTGTTCGATAGACATAGAAGCTCAGTCTGGAAGATAGGTGAGCCTTTTTGCTATTAACCTGTTAGGAAAAAAAAAATATTCCTATTCAGTTTCTCACAAAAAGAGCTCCCATTAAATGTAATAATCAGAATTAAAAATAAATTTGTTTACAAAAAATAAAACATTTTGAAGGAAAAAGAAAAAAGTCAGAAATACAATGGCATAGAAAAATGAAAATAAAAAAATAGTCATAAAAAGTGAAATACAAAAGTAAAAAGAATAACTCAAAAGTTTTCAATTTAACAATACCAATATATATTAAAACTGGCAAAACATCTTCTGGTGAGTTTTTTGAACAAATACTGAAGCGTTGTGGTCCAGTGGATATCGGCTCGGAATGAGAAATCGGGGAGCTGAGTTCGAATTCCAGTTGAATTCATTGCATTCAATTACGCGCAAATACCCTTGGGAAAG
The DNA here is from genome assembly GCA_037127315.1 of Ascarosepion bandense. NCBI lineage: Eukaryota > Metazoa > Mollusca > Cephalopoda > Sepiida > Sepiidae > Ascarosepion > Ascarosepion bandense. The sequence continues at coordinate 858,817 of JBBBDQ010000996.1, read as the reverse complement.
GTATTAATCCATCTCTTCCTTCCAGTTATGGGTTAAATAACAGAACAGATTGGGTTCTATAGCCTTGGCTGGCAACCAGTCTACCGCAGAAAGCAATGGCAACCTACTGCAGGATAATCTTCTGCCCAGTCAATCATATCTCTTTTGAGACATGATCGCCCAAATGTGTTTCACATATGGCACTTAACTGACTGACTGAAGCAAGAATGATTTGGTGAATTGTAGTTTTTAGTAGTGGGGTGACAACAGCTAACTCTCTGAGACAAGATTATTCTGGGATCACCATTTGGCATTTTCTTTTTTTTTTCTTTTTTTTTTTTTTTTTTTCCTGTTTTACATTTTTTTACATTTGTAAATATTCTTAGCCAGTATTCACTTTCTTGGAAAATCATTATTAAAAAAACAAAACAAAAAACACTTCCATTCAGTTTCCACACAAGGAAGAGCTCCCATTAAATGTAATATTGGGAATTAACAGTCAAAGGTATGAACCAAACGAACTCCTAAATATCTATGTACATATTGTGAAGAAAACTATTGCCAAAGTCCTGTAGCCACACTTTGCATGCACCACATGTAATGCAGCTATAGTTGCAATGGGTGTGTCTAGGGCAAGATAAACTGATGGAGCACATACCTCTGGAGAGTTGATTTTGAACTTAAAGATGAATGATGTTTAGGAAGATTAAACTATCATTTTTCAAGAATTGGATTCCCAATGAGGATGGATTTCATTATCATGATCATCTCTTATAATCTTTTTGGGTTGTCAGAGTATCACATGTAATTAGTTTCAGAAGCTTAATAATGTGCTTGTCTCAGTATCTTGTGAATGCATCACATATCAGTCATAAACAAGTGGATCAGTTTTGTTTCATGGCAATCACAAATGTAATCATTCATGAACGCAATCACAAGTTGGGAAAAAATATAACAGTCACTGGGGCATCACATGTACTGCAGTTGTAGCAGCAGTGAGTGTGTCTAGGGCAAGATGGCCTGATGGATTTCATTCCTTTTCAGGCTGGCTTTTGACCCCATAATGATGTTTAGGTAGCTTACACTATCATAGCCCAAGAATCAGGTCACAAGTGAGGATCAAACTCCTGATCATACTCCATAACCTTTTAGTTGTAGGAGAACATGTTCTGCAACAGTAGGCATGTTTAGGGCAAAATACCTAATTGATCTCATACCTCTTCAGACTGTTTTTTCTTAACTCTATTAATGTTGTTTAGGAAGCTTAAACTATCATAGTACAATAATCTTGTACTCAATGAAGATTGAACTCAGGATCATGAGTTTTGTAGACTATTTTGGTCATAATATGCACCATATACACTGCATCTGCGTCTTTGTGTGTCTAGGACAAGATAACCTAATGGATTCCATCATAATTTTAAATTCAGTTAACCTTGATTTGTTGCCAATGAAGGCTAGAGAACCCAAGCTGCTCTGCTATTTAGCCCATAGCAGAGGTGGAGAAAAATAGATTCATCCTTTTCCTTAGAGCTTTTGTGCTGAAAGTGAATGCAATATCCTAGCTCAGAATAGCTTAGTTTGTTAATTCTAATTTCTGTGCCACTGTCTACTACATTACCTGCACATCCAACAAGAAGAAAATCTTCTCAAAACAAAAATCCTAAATTGTTAAAGACCTATTTGGATGCCAACACACACACACACACACACACACATTCACAGATTTGTAGGATTATCTGCAGGTTTTAACATGATCAGTATGATCATAACACTTCAGAACGATATGACCTCTGTGATTAAGACATACTTTTATTCTAAATTTCATGGTATAAACAAGTAATAATTGTTTAAAATCAAATTATTTTAAATTTAAATTTTCTAATTTTCCAAAAATATGTCCAGATATATATTTTATTTTTGCAAGATTTTTAAAACTGAGAATTAACATTTGTCTACAAATCTATCAAAGTTGGATAAAGAAATAAATTTCAAAACCTCTTAAAAGTTGAGGTTCTAATTAATTATTTACTATAATATTGCATGTAAAAAAAAAATGTAATCCTAAGTTTAGTATGGCGAAGCGAAAGATAATACTAGTGGTATTATTCTGCAGTTTATTGTCAATTGCAATGTGAGCTTAGTTAAAAACAAAATATTTATTATAAACTTGTAAAATCTGAAAAAACTAGCTGAAAATTGAAGAGAATAAAAATTTTTGCAGCTAGGGTCACGCTAGGTCATTATTGGCAGCCATTATTTGACAAGCGGAAATAACATGGCAAAAAAAAGGTTCAACTTATGTTTTTAGCATACAGAGAATTTTATTAACTAGGTGGGTTTTCGATTGTGGAAAAGAGATTGTCAAAAAATTTTTTGATAAGATCAAAAAGGTTAAATTCTATGGGAATAAAGTGAAATATAAATCTCACTGGGAAAGGATTTGTAAATTTGAAAACATGAATAATGTAATCGGGAAGAAGAAGAAAAAAATTACGTAAATAGAAATATTGCTATTTCATTGGTTAAACCAAGAGAATAAAATCACTCCGCCTCATGATACGAGCTGGGAGTAATTTCATTGGTTAAAGATTTGATTTGCCTGGACACCCCATGTTTGTCATGCACCTACCAAGAGAATTTGGGACACGCATAAATATCAGAGCCGAGAAGGCCAAAATCAGTTGCAGTTAGAGTTGGACTTTAGTTGAACTTGGAGTCAAAATGTAACAACTGAGGGAGTGAGGTTCCCAACCAGGAGCCATGCTGTTTGGGTGCTAGCCGTAGAGACAATGACGGCTGACACACTGAGGGGGCCAACTGTAGAGACAGTGACAGTTGCCTCTGATAACTCCTGACTGAAGTTGTAAAGAAATGTAGAGAAGCCTGCTGTCGACTGACTTAAGAGTTTGTCAAATAATGCACCTCCAATAGAGTCCTGGCTGAAGATGTATGGAAACAGAAAGAGCCAAGATAGAGTTAAACTTGAAGCAGAAAGATTGGTTACCGCACTGAGCTAAGGTGACAAGACAAATTACTGCCGTCGTTGTCCCCACACTCAAAGATCCACCATTGGCTGTTTCCATAAAGCTTCGGTGAAAAGCCTTGATAAGTCTTAGTTTTGAAACTGTCAAAACTTGAAGAAAAACTTGAAATCTCCGATTGAAGTGAACACCCATTAATCTCAGACTAAAACTTTTGCTCTGTTGTAAAAATAAGAATTCAATGACTGTTATATTCTATTTCTGTTTATTTTATTTTTTGTGTATAAAGACATTTCCGCAACTTATCCAGGTGTCATCAAACTTATTTTTTTTTTTTGGTGCTGTTCTTTTAAGTGTGCACGTGTGTCTGGTCTGGTTTGAAGTGGTAGAGAAATGGCTACTGGGATTTCAACTTGTCTTCCTTGAGATCAAAATTCACAGTGTGGGCAAAGAGGAACACCGTTTTAAGAAACGACTTGAAGACCAGCTACTGTGACGAGGCCATCACAACTAGCGACCTAAGTGCATCATCATAACTGGTGCCATGTTGACAGCATAAACCCTGACCCAGGTTCCAGACATCATCATAATTGGTTTTCGTTGCCGGGTTAGACACAGCCAGCCAAACAGACCGTGTCATACACCAGAGTATTTTGCTTACTGAAAATAGTACATTTAAGCATTTAGCTTTCAATTAAAGCTAAAATGAAAGCTTTTTTATTTTTAAAAATTCACTTTAAACTTAGGTATTGAAAATGAGTTGAGGTACTTAGTTAATCCTATATCTTTTATACCATGTTGATATTGCAGATGTTACGAGCATCATTGCTACGAGGAAGCAATAATGAACTGCACAAAAAATAGCTCTATTCGATTTCCCTAAGTCCTTAATTTTTTTCTTTTACTTCATGCATTCAAAAATTATCAGCATCTATATAATTTTTTTTTCTTCTAAATTAGTATATTGAAATTGATAGATTGCCATCTGACATGAACAGAACCAGGCAAGCCAAACAGAAATTTTTTTGCCCCATCTGACAACACAGTTTATTATGCATACAAGGCTCATGTTTAACAAGTGATTTCTTCTGATTGTGGCTACACAGTAACTAGGGGTCAAAGACTCAGTTCTTATAGTCCTTTATAAAACCTGCTTTATACCAGCACACTTCAACAATGATACCAATGACACATCAAAGAAAAAACGTTTTCTTGTAAAAGAAGGATCTAATTTTTCTGTTTTATATTGCAATTGCTGTTTTTACTTTTGTCTTTCATTTGAAAGGTACATTTATTAAAATTTGGAGAATTAAGCTATCCTAACAATTGATTTGAGTTCTGCCTATTAGATACTTAATTGATGCCCTCCATCTATTCCCACTTGAAATGAAAACAGTGATGGCATTTATCCTGAATTCATCATAAAAATTCAGGATGTGGTGTTAATAAATAGACACATCAAATAACTCAGTGTGAATTAGTTATAGCAAATTTAGTATTAGAGGTAAAGAAATAAAAAATAGACTGCAGTAGAAGTAGTTTTGAGCAACACGGCAAGTTATACTATTTATATAATTCGGGTTATTGTCCTCATCTTTGTTGCCATTTGTACAACATTTTGGCCATTGTATGCTCCAGCATTCTTCAGGTGCTAGTAATTTTGAACTGAAATTCCCATTTCTTGAGTAAAGCCTCTTTTGGTAGTCATAAGCTATCTCCCTATAAACCTCTAAGGACATATAGCCCAGTGGATATAGATGTTGGTTAGTTTCTGTGACTTGACCCAAAGAGTTGTGAGTTCAATACTAGCCTACAGCAGTGGTGAACAAGTAACTTAGAGGGTTTGAGGGAGATAACTCATGACTACCAAAAGAACCTTTATGCAAGGAATGAAAATGATATAACCCAGTGATTGTAATAACGGGTTCAGTTCAAAATTCTTAGCACCTGAAGAAGGCCAGAGCGTACAATGGCCAAAATATCATACAAATGGCAACAAAGATGAGGACAATAGTCTGAATAATGTAAATAGTGTAAATACTACCTCATCTCAGAAATATACACAAATACCACAAGTTATAGCAGAACAAAAACATTAACTTAAAACTTGAGTCATATTCTTAAATAACCATCTCGGATCAAGACATTTATATAAATGTCATGCATTGCACCAAATTGGTTCAGAAATATTTAAGTTGTCAGCTGTATACAATCAATTTCATGGTTTAATGATTAAAAATGGCTTCTAACGAATGAAACCTGCAGGTCTTAGAGAGGACCATGAAAACTTTGAAGCTCCCTCAGGACTTGTTGCTGGGCAATAAATCCAGTCCCCTCTCGAAGGAGGTGTACTACCTAGGGATAGAGGTCCCTTGAGGCTTGTGTCTTACATTATATTGCTTGAACCACTGACAATCTTACCTTAAAATATTTTTTTAATTGTTAGTATTTGATGTAATTAGTACATTAATCATTTTTCAAAAACAGATAATCTTTCATGAAGTTAGCAGATATTCATATTATAATTGGCTTCTTTGGTGATATAAAGCAGGGAGTTACTTAATTTCCCCCTATCACTTCTTCTATGTGCCCTGTCCCTTCTGGACGTAGGCGATCATGGCTTTCCACGTTTCCCTATCCCTGGTGGCTCTGAGCACGCCTTCTCCTGTTACACCGTGCAATCCTCATTCTGTCATCCACCTGATTAGGTCCTTCAAATATGTTATCCACCACTTTTCCCTGTCTCTTTTTCCCTCTATCTGGCCTGTTAGTATCAAGTTCTCCAGGCCCTCCTTCCTCATTGCATGTCCCAGGAACTTCAGCTGTCTCTTCCTGATGCTCAGTATTAATTTCCTTTTTGTTTCCATCATTGCTCACATGCTCGATCCATGAGATTCGCAGCATCCTTCTGTAGAACCACATTTCAGTTGCTTCAAGTTTTTCTTTCATCTTTGATGGTATTGTCCAGGATTCACTGCCATATTGATGGACGGACATCACGTAGTAATCCAGTACTCTCTTCCTTGTTTCTAGCAAAATTTTCCTGTTTCATAATACCTTACTCAACTTCTGAAATGCTTCCTTCACCATGCCAATTCACCTTCGGATCTCTGTTGCACTTTCCGTCTTCTGTTATAACACTTCCCAGGTACTTAAATTTTTGTACCTGCTTGATTCTGGTATCCTCGACCTGTATTTGGCATTTTGGGCTGCCCTTTTTACTGATGACCATGCATTCAGTTTTCAGGCAGTTTATTTCTAGTCCTTTCTTGTTACTTTCTTCTGCTACTTTCTGTAGGAGGTCTTGTAGTTTCCTTTCTGTGTCTGCTATCAGCACTGTATCATCTGCGTACCTTAGGTTGTTTAAATTGTGGTCTCTGATTACAAATCCAGGCATCCAGGCTCAAATATTTAACAGAGATTCCAGTATTTTGATTTCTGAAAATTTTATAAACCTGTCTCACATTTTTACATTGTTCAGACTGTTGTCTTCATCTTTATTCTTCTATTCATGATGTTTTGGTTATTGTACACTCGACCTTCTTCAGCTGACAGGAATTTTGAACTGAACCTTTTATTTCAATCATTGGGGTAGATTGTTCTCATTCCATGAGTCATGCTACTTCCAATGTCTTAGTTATCCGCATTTAACTCAACACTATTATTTGTTCACCACTACTGTTGCCAGGTATTGAACTCACAACTCTTTGGGTCAAGTCACTGGATACACCTAATGCTTATTCACTGGTTCATGTGTCACAGTTGTGAGTTCAATACCTGGTGAAATTTGTGGTTAACAAAAATTTAGTGAAATTAAATGGATATAACTAAGACATCCATAAGTAGCATGAATTGTGGAATGAGAACAATCTATCCCAGTGATGGAAATAAAGGGTTTGGTTCAAAATTTATAGTCACCTGAAGAAGGTTGAAGCATATAACAGCCAAACCATCATGAATATGACAATAAAGATGAGGACAACAGTCGAAATAATGTAAATAATGTAAAACCCTCATCTCGGAAATATAGTCAGATGTCTCCCTTTGAAGATTCCATAACTGATTCCAGTCACTTAAGAGAACTGATGGTTTGTTTGTTGACCTGTCCTCATGGATAAAGTTTTAGCACCTTCATTTTGGACATGCTGAACGCTAATTATATTGACCTGACACTTCATCATCCTTAGAAAACACATAACACTCAAAAACTTACACTTGGCTAAAGTAATGTTTGCAAATATCCTGTTAAATCATTCCAAGAGTCTGAATCTTGTATACAATTATTAACAAGATTCGGTAGAACTATATTGAAACAGCTGTTTAATCTTTACAATTGCCAAATGTACCTACATCAAATTTTGCTTGAATTTCAGCAGATTAACTGCAAGTGTAGTTTAATAGTTATCTTCAATAGCTAGAAATGACACCTTTAAAACATTCATAAGTTAACATGTTACTTTTATCTTTAAATTTTGCTTTTCAAACTAAAAAAAAATTATAAAATTACATAAAACATTATAGAAATGTTAACAATAATAATTGTTAACATCGTTTGGACAGTTGCCCTCATCTTTAGGTTTTCTTTAACAATACTTTAGCCTTCTTCAGGTGTATGTCAATCATAATTTTCAAAGAGTTTCAAAATGAACGCTTTAATTTATAGAAGTAGATTGTTTCTACTGATTTTAAGTCTGTACTATCTGGTCAAGGAACTGAACTCACAATTACTACAGAACCAAGTTCACAAAATAATGCTTGAATTTACTGAGCTCTATAATATAGTAGAATCATGGCAAGCAATAACTGAGTAGTACTACATTAAAACCAAATATCCCTAAATAAGGATAGCAGAACAAGAGCAATCTACTGTAGAAGATAAATGGTTTACTTCAAACTTTCCTGAAGATTAGTTGAATTAACAAATGTCCGATGAAGTCCAGAGAGCACAACAAACATTATGATGATGACAATAGTCCAAATTGAAAAGATTCCTCATCTCAGGAATTCAAAACGAAATTAAATCTATTACTTTTTAGATTAATTTAAAAAAATGACTTGGACATTAAATAAATAAGCAACATTAGAGGAAAAATTTAAAAATGAAAAACATTTCAGCTTTATAAAATTGTTCCTGATCAAAGGCAATTCTATAGGGTGGGGACCAGAAAGAGCCAAGTTCCACCACTGAATTTTGGCTAATCTTTTGGTTGCCCCCCCCCCATCTTTATAAGCTTAAAAAATTTATGAAACTGATCAGTCTCTGATTTTGATAAAATTTGATCTTTTACTACCACTGTTTCGCAGGGGGTTATGTAGAAGGAAAGTTATGAGAAAGTTACAGGTTATAGGGGGTGTCAGGAAGTGGGTAAGAGAAGGATGAGAATACTGATGAGTGTGGGATGGATGGAGAAAGGAGCATGAGAGAGAGGATGCAGGTTAGTGAGATAGAAGATGACTATTGACTTTACATTTACATTCTTGGAGATTGTAGCTGTTGGGAAAGCAAGTAAATGAAAGGGAATTCCACAGGTGGGAAGTGCGAGAAAAGGAGCCGCTGGAGTAGAATTTGCGTTTACATTTTATTGGTTTCACAGTAAAAGGGTGGGACCTAGTTGCTAATCTTGTGGCTTGAGTAAATTCATATATAGGGGACACCAGGGAGCTTAGTTCATTGAAGCAGAGGCGGTGAAAGTATTGTTATAGTTCTTAATGAAATATGACGACATAGAAAAACATATCTTTATTCATTTGCAGCATAAACTGTATTAGAGGTAGTTTCACTGAATACAGCAAATTGCTACAAAGTCAACACTGTAACCTGAAAACTTGAGTCCTGTTTTTACATATTCTAATTAGATCAAGACTTTTGTATGTATGTCATACATAGCACCAGACCTATTCAGAAATATCTAAACTGTCAGTTGTATACAATCACTTTCTCAGATCAATAGTTAAAAATGGCTTTGAATGTGTGAGGCCTGTGAGTCTTGATAAAGATAATTTTTTGAATCTTGCGAATTAGTGCTACACAATCACAAGCAAAGAACTGTATTAGATTAAAGAAATTAAAAATTCTTTCAAAGTTCCTAATGAATGATATCAATATTACAGAACATGGATTTAACTACTTAACACTTGAGCTGAGCTTCTGAATGATTAGTTATCGTTGTTTTGTATCGATCAACATACATTGAATATGGTTCTTTGTTGAGGGCTCAAATTCCACAGCCTACTGCTTCATTTACAATGAATACACTGAATTTGAAAAGATCGAGATAGAATAGAATGATATACATTAGTCATTAAGAATACTTACAGGCAATATAGCGTTATCCAGATAAAACAAACATCACACATGAAGATACAAAATTTGAAAAATGACAAAAGTGATGAAGCACACAAAACAAAATCTCTTTGCTAATGGCTCATAAAAGCCAAAAATATTCAGACTTTGCATAATTTAAACTTTTACGAGAAACTAAGAAAATGGGTTGAAATATAGAAAAAAAATACACAAAAATTGTTCTTTTAACCTGTTGCAGATTTGAATCAACCCGCAACAAAGAAAAAGAATTTTAAATATAAAAAATAAAATGTTTCTATGCTTGTGTTTTTTATATCTAAATTTTTCTCAGCTTGTATGAGTGGTAAAGTCCTTTGTGTGAGGTTTTTTTTTTTTTTTAGTGTCACCCCAAGCAAGGCATTTTACTGTTGAGCAGGGGGTTACATAGATGGTAAGTTATGAGAAAGAGTGACAGGTTACAAGGGTAGTCAGGAAGAAGGTAGGAAAAGAATGAGAATACTGATGATAGTGGAGTGGATGAAGAAACGAGTATGAGAGAGAAGGGATGCAAGTTAGTGGGATAGGAGATGACTATTGACTTTACATTTAAATTCTTGAAGATTGTAGCTGTCGGGAAAGCAAGTAAATGGAAGTGAATTCCACAGGCGGGAAGTGCAAGAGAGAAGTTGAAATTAAAAGAATTATGAATTCTTTGTGTCAGGTAAAAAAGCCAAGAACACAAGTGAGGAGGAAGTGTTTAAATGTAATGTGACTTGGTGAAGGAGAGTTTAAATGTTGCAGGTTTAGGGGATCTATCATGTAGAAGCAAAAAGAAAGCTTTAGCCATTCCTTTCTTTTAGAAGAACACTCCTCTATTTCTTTCTGTTCATTTCTGGTGCTTCTTCAGGTTTGTGATTAATTTTATTTGTATATGTTAAATTGGTTTCTAAATTTTTAGAAATCAATATTTATCTTTTAGTCATGCTTCAGTGTGTTCTCTTAAACTAACAGACCCTAAATGTTTTGTTCTTGTTAGGATTAATAAAAAGAAATTGTTTTCACCAGTGATCGATCTCTGAAGAAGAGTTGGTTGAAAGGTTTCTTAGATGTCTTAATACTATTCTAGTATTTAGTATATATATTTCAATCTATCAGTACATTAAATATGACTTTAAGTTTTTTTCAGAAAATATCAGCTGTACATATAGCAAAGAATCATAATAGTGAAAATATCATGATTACAGTAATAGCTAACCTCCAAAATAGGGTCAAAATAGTTATGCCCTTTCCAAAATTGGTGCCAAAATATTATGAAAGTATAAAAATAGATAATAATGGAAATACTAGCAAAACATTATTTTTTTCTGTTTCAAAATATCACAAAAAATATATTTTTGTAAAAGAAATTAATAATGCTCCCAAGAAATTAAATTCCAGGATTTATGACCTATAATGAGTTGGCATGCCACTAAACAAGCAAATTTATTCTAAAAATCTTGTCAACATTAATTAACCCATTGAATTTGATATGCCATAAAGAAAGAAAAAATTGTTTTTAAAGATTCAATAAATTTATATTGAAAGTATCACTGGCAACTTGGTCACTGTATGCTGAATGTTTCCTTACAAGGAAACAGCTAATATTCCTAATATATAAGATTATTCTGACACTATTAATATCAATAAAATAGTCAGCTTTTGTATTTGATAGTTGTGTGTTTTTGCTTTATGTGTTGTGTCCTTTCAGGACATAGATGATCATGGACTTCCACTTTCCCATATACCTTGTCATCTTGGTATTCCTTCCCAAGTTTCATTACACCATCCATTTGCTCAAGCTCATCAAGTATGTCTCACACTGTCTTCCCCTGTCTCATTCCCTGTATCCTGTGAGTATCAGATTCTCCAAACCCTTTTTTCTCATTACATGTCCTGGAAGCCTCAACTATCCTTTCCTGATGCTAAGTATAAGTTTCCTTTTCATTTGCATCTTCTCCAACATTTTGTCGTTGTTCAGATGTCTGGTCCATTGTATCCTCAGCATCCTTTTGTAGAACCACATTTCTGCAGCTTTGATAATTTTTTCCATCCTGGAAGAGATTGTCCAACATTCACTGCCATATCAGACAGATATCACATAACAGTTCAGTACTCTTTTCTTTGTTTTCAATGAAATCTTCCTGTCACTCAATACTCTGTTTAACTTTTGAAATGCATCCTTAGCCATGCCTATGCATCTTCGGATTTCTGTGTCACACTTCTCATCCTTTCAAAACACTTCCTAGGTATTTCAATTTCTTTACCTGTTTGATCTTAGTATCCTCAATTTGTAGTTGGCATTTTGGGCTTCTCTTTTTGCTGATGACCATGCATTCAGTTTTCTTGTAGTTTTAGTCCTTTCTTCTCACTTTCCCTCATTACCTTCTGTTAGAGGTTCTGTATTTTCCTTTCCATGTCTGCTATCAGCTCCGTGTTATCTATGTATTTTATATTGTTAAGATTGAGGATACCACTGACAAATCCTGGCAGGACTTCTAGCTCTCTCATAATTCTTTCACTGTACAGGTTGAACAGATCCAGTGAGAAGACACATCCTTGTCTTACCTTTTGCTGTTTTTGTATGTCTGCTGAACTCATTTCTTGTCCACAGGCAAGCAGTTTGCTGCCAGGTTCCTGATTAATTTAATGTCTTTTCTCAAGTATGTTGAGGTTGCTGAGCAACTCTAACAAGTTTTTGTAGTATACTTTGTCGAATGTCTTTGCATAGTCTATGAATCACAGGTACGCATTCTGCATTTGTATTGCAGTTTCTGATAACATTCTGAACAGGAATATCTTATTTCTTGTTTCAGTGTCTTTGACAAACTCGCATTGTTATTGTCTTGTCTCTGGCCTGATTCTGCTGCGCACTCTGTTCATCAGAATTTAGATGAGTTTTGTGATGTGGCTCATTAAGCTGATAGTCCAATGAAGTTAGCATACCTTTGCACCTGGCTTCTTGAGTTTGGTGTTCATGTCCAGATAAAAAAAAACATTCATATTTGCACTATATATATATATATATATATATATATATAGAGAGAGAGAGAGAGAGAGTTCATTCAGCAATGAATTAGAACACTCTCAGCTATTGGGCGTGTATAATGATAATATACACAATAAAAAGTCTACCGCCTTCTACCAAGCGCCCATAGCCCAGAGGTAGAATCACCAACTGACACCAATTCGGTCAGGTTTCAATCCTCTGTAAAAAGCAATCGGCTGTCTAACCGTACTGATGAGCTGTGATACAGCGAAACATCTGTCTGCAGATGACTATATATATATATATATATATATACTTTTTATTTTTTTAATCATATCACCTGGAGCAAGGTGGTAACGCCACTGATGTGCCGGGGGCTACATAAGAGTGAAAAGATTAGAAAAGAAAAGGCCGGAAACCAAATCCTAAGCAGGGAACAAAGGATGAGCCTCTACAACTGTTCAACAGACATGGGTGGAGTGTGAACCGGGCAATAGTTTAGTCTATATACTCCAATTGAAAAAAAAAAAAGAAAAAAAAGAAAACAGTGAAAAGATTGGAAAAGAGAAAGCCGGAAACCACATCCTAAACAGGGAACAAGGGATGAGCCTCTACACCTGTTCAATAGACATGGATGGAGTGTGAACCGGGCGATAGTTTATATCGTTATATATATAAAGCGGTCTTCCTACTTATAAGATTGACACAACCTAATCTTTCTCCTGTTTCTTGTAATTTGGGCTCTTATCATACTCAGCTCATCTTAATAAATGTTAAGAAAACCTGACACAGAATGAAAGGCAGAAAGAGAATAACATTTTTGGTGGAATGAAAAGTGAACAAAGCAAAGAAAAAGTAGATTGATAAGTATATAAAATAATTATTTCCTTTTTATATTTATGAAGAGGAAATGAGAAAGATAAAAGGAACAAATGAAAGAAAGGAAGGAAAAAACAAAGAATTAATTATAATAAACAAGAGAATGGAACCAAGAAATAGACATTATTTTGGCGCTCTTCCAAAAGTCAAGTCTATCAGAATAAATCAAAATATTTCTAGTCTGTTTTAAAGAGATTTCCACTCTACCGACATATTTCTTAGATTTCTCAAAGAAAGCTTCCCCTTGTACCAAAGTAAAGCCTGTTATCATATTACTAGAAAGGTTTTTACAATATTAAATATCATTAGTTATGAATTTTCTGCAAACTTGAATTCTTTAGTTTTACTGTGTAACTTGACATTTATATTGAATTTAGTTTTGTATGATAGAAATTAGTTCATTATATTAACAGATCTATGAAAACATGGCTGTATGCCAAAAGCTAATATGTGTTGTTTTGCTGAAAATATATATATATATATATATATACAATAAGAATTAAAGAAAAAAAGTATTTACAAAATGTTGATGTAAATGTCTGCTTTCAGAAGTGAGCCCAAAAAGATAAAGAAAAAAATATTAAAAGCAATGTTTTCAAAATCTAATTCTAAACTTATTTTATAAATGGAACTTTGTCAGTGTGTCTGTGTGTGTGTGTGTGTGTGTGTGTGTGTGTGATACCTATAGACTCCGAAATGGCTGAACCAATTTTTTTGAAAATTTACACAGTTGTACTATAAGCATCTGCAAGTGTTCTTAGCTAGGTTTTGTGTTAAGGTACCACCAATAAATATGGAAAATTGATAATCGAAAAAATCAGGTTATAGAAGGAGTGGTTCAATTTTAATCAACTTTCATACACTCATAGACAAAGACATAAGAAATGATATTCAGAAGTTTCAAGGTTACAGTTCTTACAATAGTGCAGAAAATTGATGATATATATATATATATATATATATAAAAAGTAAGATGTTTGTGTGTGTCTGTTTATTTGTCTGTATGCCCTTTATACAAATCCACAATTTTTATCCGATTCTCACCAAACTTCAAAATTTGATTTACATCCATTCATTTTTCTTTCAGTCTACGGTTTCACTTTAACTGGAAACAACTATTGCTTTTTAGTCTTTCGTGCTAACATCCAAAGAGTCTGAGCTCCAGGACCATGGATTTGTTTTAAAGCTTTCATTACACCCAAACAGCACTGGGCTTTACTGCTAGTGTTGATATTTTTTTTTTTTTTTTAATCATATCACCCCGAGCAAGGCAATAATGCCACTGAAGCACAGGGGGCTACGTAGGAGTGAAAAGATTGGAAAAGAGAAAGCCGGAAACCACATCCTAAACAAGGAACAAGGGATGAGCCTCTTCACCTGTTCAATAGACGTGGGTGGAGCGTGAACCGGGCGATCGTTCAGTCTATCTACTCCAATTATATCCATATATAAATAATCTATTTTTTATGAATAGAATGCTAGTTTTAATGATATTCAGTAAAAAAAAAAAAAAAAAAAATATTAAAGACAGTAAACATTGCCATTTGTAGAAGAGAAAGCAGTAACCATGATGATTCCTTGAAACACAAGTGATCATATTGACACAGATCTTTATAGATTGTCAAACAACGTATTTCATAGGAAAAACATTTTACTGATGGGTGGAAAGAAAAAGCTCATGGGTAGAGTATTTGATAAATGACCACAGGATAATAAAATTCTGTTTATGAAATATTCTTATGATCTTGAGTTTCTGCTCAAAGAAATATAATTTGGTTTTGTTGAATTATGATTCAGGATTAAATCCTCTCTTAGCACTTAAAAATTCTTCTGGTACACATTCTTCTATGTGCCATATCTCTTCTGGACATCAGCAGTCATGGCCTTCCATATTTCCCTTTCCTTTGTAGCTCAATACCCCTTGCCCCCTCCTAACCCTGCTCCACCATTCATCTGCTCAAGTCTGTCACGGATTGCTTCCTTCTGTTTCTTGCCTCTATATGTCCTATGAGTATCAGATGAGTATCAGATTCTCCAAGCTTTTTTTATCATTCAGTCAGTTAGTCAGTTAAGTGCCATACGTGATAAACGCTTGGGCGATCATGTCTCAAAAGAGACATGACTGACTGGGCAGAAGATTATCCCGCAGTAGGTTGTCATTGATTTCTGCAGTAGATTGGTTGCCAGCCAAGGCTATAGAACCCAATCTGTACTGTTATTTAACCCATAACTGGAAGGAAGTGACAGATTAATACCTTTCCCAAGGGTATTTGCGTTCAAGTGAATGCAATGAATTCAACTGGAATTTGAACTTGGCTCCCCGATTTCTCGTTCTGAGCCGATATCCACTGGACCACACACATGTCCCCAAAACTTCAGCTATTTTTTCTTGATGTTAAATGCTTCATGTTTGTCTCCATCCTCTCCAAAAACTTATTCAAAATTTAGTCAGTGTGGTAATCATATTTTACAATCAGCTGATGTGATATTTCCAGATGAAACCCTGAGTAAATAAAAGGAAGCTCTGAAGTCAGCTGGCACGCATAGTGTCCTGCAGCAGTTGCTGATGATTCATGGAAAGAGGAATTAATTGAACTATTTTTAAAAAAAGATTTTGTTACTACTTTTAATGTTAATAAAAATGATCATTTTCATCTAACATCATAAGTATTATTTGCTTATCCTAGTGTATTTTCAAGACATGCTACTAACTACAGCATTCTACACAGGTGCACTTATGCACACTATGAAAGAAAAAAAAAGAAAATCTATCTTGCAACAAAAAAGTGCATATAGAGTGTGCAATGGATAGATTATGCCAAAATTAAAATAACATTGACTTTTCAATCAACCAGCCTCAATTATATATATATATATATATATATATATATATAAATGCAGCTCAAAATCAGGAGAAAACCCTGTCTCAACGTAATGCCCACCTGATAGGAAGGTATAACCATATTGCCTATACCCTACTTTCTCTTAAAAAAAGAGACATAGTATCAATACAACATCCAACCACTCACAAGTGAGACACAACAGGTAAAGCTGTTGAGATACTACCTAACCATCAGTACCGAATCAGGATGGATGGATCAGGTAGAACCACCTTGTGGAACTGCCGATTTCTCAGAAAGATTCAAACACCTTGTTGCACACTTTCTTCTAGTGAGTGCAGAACCAGGGATCGAACCGCAGACCGTTGGATTTCAATTCAACGCTCTCCCAGCTGGCTTCTTGCTACGCCTCTTCCTCTTCCTACTCCACTTTCCTCCTTCCACCTTTTCACTGCGTCTCTCTGCGTCAGCTTCTCGCCAAGAAATTGACGCCACTGATTCTCCCAGTGAACTTGGTCGGTCAGTTTTATAATCCATTTCTCTACCCATAATCCATTTCCTCAGTCTATAAAAATTCCACTCGAGGGCCTCCTCTCTTTTTTCCTTTAGAATGAGCTGAAGGTGGATTATTAAGACCGCGGTGAGTATTATTATTATTTTCTTTCTTTGGAACAGATTACTGCTCTACACGCCAGACACAAACGAACTCTCTTTTTTCCAGAGCCGCCGCTAGTCGCCCTTTCATGTTCACACACCTGCAATCCCTACTCCCATCACTAGTGCTCTACCTGAGCCAAGCATCAGGGATACACAGGAGCCCAATATGCATGTCCCACATGTTGAAGAAAATAAGACATTACCCAGCGTCGCCTAGCCACAAAAAATTGCCCGAGCATTGTCAAGACTGCTTTCATACAATCAGCCAGGCCACAAAGAACTCATATCCCTTCAAAAGCCATTATCCTCACGTGATGTGGGGGGAGGGAGATAAACAATTAAGATTATGAGAGTCACCTTCACAGTTGACAGACAAAAATAAACAGGGTTATAACTCAATACATGTCCCTCTCTCCTCTCATCGTAGGGTGGATATTGTGCTGATATTTATTGAGCACAATATCCACACTGGAATCATCAGCCATTCAGAACCTACAGAATAGACTTGCTTAGATAGCAGAGTAGAATCTCCCAGGCTGTTATATAAACCACCTACTGATTTGCTGGATATCTCAAAGCAGTCAGTTTCAACTTTAACTGATTACTGGCTGTTTCTATCTATGAATTCTACAATACATATATATGTCATCTGCTGACAGTCCTGTTTTGCTGTATCACAGCTCATCAGTATGGTTAGACATCTGATTACTTCCAGCTGAGATTGAAACCCAACCAATTTGACATCGAAGTTTCTACCTCTAAGCTATCAGTGCATGAGGGAGGAATGTAGATTTTAGTGTATTATCTACACAATGTAGACAAACGCCAGTAGCAATTCATTGCTGCTCCCCAAATACACAATATATATATATATATATATATAAGAAAAAGAAAGGCAGACATGTTATTTCATGGTAAATCGAAAGTGTAGGCCTATTTCAGGCGAACCATCATAAGTTTCCATCTTTATTGTACAAAAGATTGTAAAATCTATATTGTATTTTTATTGTAAAAAAATATTTTGTACAATAAAGATGGAAGCTGATGATGGTTTGCTTAAAATAGGCCTATACTTCCAATTTACCATGAAATAACATGTTTGCCTTAATTTTTCTTATATATACTTCTTTGGATTCTTCTATATCTACATCGCATGCTGATATATATATATATATATATATAATGTATATAATTGTGTATTTGGGCAGCAATCTCTCTTTCATACAAGTTTCATTAAAAATGACTGACAAGGTACTGTGGTAAAGTTTTTATTTATTTTCTTGTTTTCTTATAATTTACTTTTCTGGACATAAATTATGTAGAATATTTTCAAACATTTCGTATGACTTCAATTTTATCTGTGCTTTTAGCCATTATCAATGATGATTTATTTTTACTTGTAACTGCATGAATTTTTTATGTCTCCTGAGTTATAGGAATGTTCTGATTTCCGAACATGATCAGCACATTGGGGTCATGTTCATAGTTAATATTGAGTATTGGCTTTTTTATTATTATTAATAATGCTTTTGCTCTGTAACACTAGATAGATATGGATTAAATAAAGAAACTTAACCAAAATACCGTGTCAATTGTCTATAATGAAATTTATATACGTTTGATAAAAATATTTCATACATTTCTGTAGTTAAGAGAAATTATAAAAATCTGAATTTTGGGACGTGGCTTTGTTCTTTGTCAATTAAATGTTCATAATAGTTATTGATATTTTATTTTAAATTTCATATTTGTAAAATGCCTGAAGATACCAAAAGTTGCAACCAATGCAACATAATTGACTGACAGTCTAAATTAGAATATTTAAAAGCTCTACAATAAATATATATATTTATTGAGCACTTTTTAATACAGCTGTTAACTAGTTGATAATTATATATATATATGCATATTCAAAATGCCATGGATCTCAAGAAAAATATAACCTTAAAAGAGAAACAAGATATCGTTAAGTTATGGAGTGATGCAAACAACTTTTGAAATTGCAAAAATGTGATGGACAGAGATCATAGAAGAATAAAAATTAAATACCTTGGTGAAATAAATAGAAATAAGCCTCAAGAACATTGAAATGTAAAAAATAAATGAAATGTTAATAAGCAAGAAAAATAGATTAAGCAACAAGAAAATATCTGAAGAAGCTTGTGTTAGTGTAAATGAACCAAAAAAAAAAATGAAGTACAATATTCAAGACCTGAAAGCATCCAGACTACAATATTTCAGAAAATGTTACAAAGAGAAAAGAGAAGAATTTAAGTTTTTTTAACAGTAGTTTTTACTGATGAATATAAAGCTCCATCAGATGACCCTAATAACTTACCTAGAGAATGGGCTCTTCATGAATATTGCCAATCGATATGACTTAAAAGACAATAGTGAAAGACAGTGTAAGATAATCGGATGACACAGCGCTGATAGCAGATATGGAAAAGAAAATGCACGACCTCCTACAGAAGGTAGTAAGAAAAAAGACCTGAGCATTAACTTCAAGAAAACAATGCATGGTCATCAGTGAAAAGAAGATACTGAAATGCCACCTGTAAGTCAGGGAAAGTAAAATAAAAACAGGTAAAGAAATTTAAATAGCTGGGAAGTGTTCTGACTGAGGATAGAAGTGTTCTGACTGAGATCCAAAGATGCATTGGTATGTCCAAGGATACATTTCAAAAGCTATCAAAGTACTGAGAGAAAAGATCTCATTGGAAACAAAGAGTGCTAGACTGCTGTGTGATCTCTGCCCTTCTATGTGGCATCAAAGGTTGAATACACACTTCAAAGATGAAGGAGAAGCTTGAAGAAACAGAAATGTTCTTTTACAGAATGATGAGGATACCATGAACTGAGCACATGAGCAAAGACAAGGTGTTGGAGAGGATGCAACCAAAAAAAACTTAAACCCTGCACCAAGAAGAGATAGTTGAGGTTTGAGACATAATGAGGAAGGAGGGTTTGAAGAATCTAATACTCACAGGACTCATAGAGGAAAAAAGAGACAGGAAAGCAGTGCAAAATATATTTGATGGGCTAGGGCAAATGTGAGTTGGGAGAGATACCAAGAGGTAAAATATCAAGTGCAACAAGGGACAGGGGCAAGTGGAAGTTCATGATCGCCTACTTCCTGAAGGGACACAGCACATGAAGAAGTAAGGTGAAGAAATGTTTGGTCAATGATTGCAAACAGTAAAATTATAAGCTCTTTCAATGATCATTCACAAGAAAGGCTGAGAACTACTTTAAGTTCATGGACAAGAAATTATTTTTTTTTGTTTGGTGGGTTGTATTACAGGATACAAAGAAAATTCAAGCTAAGGGAGAATATTTAATGCAAGGTTAAGCTCCATGACATTCTGTAAAGTTGACCATTGTCTGCCTTTCCTCAAAAAAGGTTCCAAAGATGTCCCACTAGTCTCTCTAAATATTGTGGGGCAAAACAAAATTGGTGCACAATTAAAAATAGAAACTTATAACAATGAGAAAAGAAAGCTTTAAAATACTCACAGGACATAATGAAAGCAATTATATATATATATATATATATATATATAAACAGTGAATAACCTACCTAATAAGTTTGTGGAAATGGTTGATAATAGATTACAAGATAGAGCAAGAAGATGAACAATTGCTAAGAGATGCAAAAAACAGGGAGTTGTGGAAGACCATGAGCCCCACATCCTGAATGTTCATAGCACATAGATTAGATGTGAATGATGCCATATTTTTAAAAAGTCCCTTTCAGTATTTTCTGATTTTATTGTATATTTACTTAAATATATTATATATTTATTCAGTCAGTTAATGCTATACATGAGGATGTGCGTTGTGGGGCAGTGGATATCGACTCGGAACATGACACAGGGGTGCCGAGTTTGAATTCCAGTTGAATTCCTTGCATTCACTTACGCGCAAATACCCTTGGGAAAGGTATTAATCCATCTCTTCCTTCCAGTTATGGGTTAAATAACAGGACTGATTGGATTCTCTAGCCTTGGCTGATAACCAGTCGACCACAGAAAGCAATGGCAACCTTCTACCCAGGCAGTCATGTTTCTTTTGAGACATGATCACCCAAAGTGTGTATCACATATGGCACTTAACTGACTGAATGCCATAATGCATGTGTAGGCAATCATGTCTCTTTTGATCCAAGACTGATTAACGAGAAGATTTTCCCACATGAGGTTGCCATTCCTTTCTGTGGTAGACTGGTTGCCCATCAAGGTTACAGAATTCAATCTGTCTTGCTATTCAACCCATAGCTAAAGGAAGAAGAGATAAATTCGTACTTTTGCCAAGGGTATTTTGCGTGTAAGTGAATGCAACAAATTCAACTGGAATTCAAACTCAACTCACTGATTCCTCATTTTGAACCAATATCCAATGTGCAGCAATTTTATTATGCTTGTAAAATTAAGGAAACGGTTTGCTTTGATATTAAAACATTGTTTATTCTGATATCTTTTTCATTTTTCATATGCAATCTTCTTCATCTAAAATCTGTTAAATAAAAGAGTATAATACAAATTTTTATAGGTAGCATGACTGTATGTATGTCAGTGGGTGTTGTATGTATCAATATAATGACAAATAAAATAGATAAATTTAAAATCAGCCTTAGGACATAATTCTAATCTGAAAAGTGGTATGATCAACTCAGAGTGAAAAAGTTACAAGGAAATTACAGTGGAAAATATTTTCAATTTCACAGAATTAGGGAAAACGTCAAAGAGGAGGAAATTAAATCTCAGATTAACTGGGCATTTTGGAATCAACAAATAAAGCCAAATATCCTCTCAACTTTGAGATGGAAGGTGAAGAAATGGTAAAATCTAAGAGATTAGAGATGGATGGCGGTGGTTGCTTTGTAAACCTTGTAACAAGTAAACAGTAGAAAATAAGGAGAAATACACCACTTTATTAACATGAGTCTTTCAATGTTTACAAAGTTTGAAAATAAGTTTGGATTGAAAATATCAGTAACATTGTATTATCATTTCTTTTATACCAGACACATCTGGTTGTCAACATTGGGAATCAAATGACAGCAAGTCTTTAATCAATATTTTTCTTAGAATGCCCCTTAAATTCAACAGAGCTGCCATATTCTCCCTGGAAGGATGAAGAAGTTGCTTATTTCTCTTTGGCAGAGATAAGTCACGTGAGTGACATGATGGTCACTTAATTATGTCACTCCATCAAGTGAGAAAAGTGCTGATCATTTTTCAGCTTGTTTTCAGCAGGAAAAAATCAGAAGGAAAAAAATTTAAATACTTGGGAATGTTCTAACAGAAAATAAAAAGTACAACACAGAGATTCAAAGGCAAATTGGCATGGCAAAAGACACATTCCGGAAGCTGAGTAAAGTATTAAGAGACAGGAAATTTTCACTAGAAACAAAGAAAAAAATACTGGATTGCTATGTGATGTCAGTTCTTCAATATGACATTGAATGCTGGACAATATCATCAAAGATGAAAAAAAACTTGAAGCAACTGAAATGTGGTTCTATAGAAGGATGCTGCGGATAGCATGGACCGAGCGTGTGATCAATGCTGAGGTTTTGGAAAGAATGGAAACAAAAAGGAAATTAATATTGAGCATCAGGAAGAGACAACTAATGTTCCAGAGACATGCAACAAGGAAGGAGGGCTTGGAGAACCTGATACTAACAGGCCAGATAGAGAGAAAAAGAGACAGGGGAAAGCAATGATAACATATTTGAAGAGCCTGATCAGGTGGGAAAATTAATACTAATACAGGACATTGTTAGAGCCACTAGCTGTTTATTTCTTTTCATTCCTATTTTATCAAATACTTATAAAACATTTGTCTGTACTTTTGAGATATAGTATTGTAATTATTTACATTCTTCAGACTGTTGTCCTCATTCTATATACCTGTGTTAGGAAATATAAAAGAGAAACTACTCACTCGCTTAAGGCTACAAGAACATCACAAGGCCGTAACATGAGGGAAAATAGAATAATCAGGCATCACTGATTACGTATGGAGGGGAAAAGAAGATCATCAACCCTTGTGGGATAAAGTTGAAATAATAGGTATAGAACACTACTGGAAAATACTAAAACCTAAGGAATCAACACATATGCTGGGCCACAAAAATCTAAGTTGGCTAACCATAGAAATGAATACAATATAAAAATAATAATACGGAGAGATGAGGACAATAGTCTGGAAAATGTAAATACTTAGAAAACGTTGTTTGTCTTTGACTAACATTTTGTTCAAGCAGATGAACTTCATTGCCTGTGTATATATATATATATATATATATATATATATATATATATAGTCATCTGCAGACAGATCTGTTTCGCTGTATCACATCTCATCAGTACGGTTAGACATCCGATTGCTTTTTACCCGACTGAATTGGTGTCAGTCGGCGATTCTACCTCTGAGCTATGGGCGCTCGGTAGAAGGAGGCAGACTTTTTAGCATGTATATTATCATTTATACACACCCAATAGTTGAGAGTGTTCTAATTCATTACTGAATGAACGATGTGTATATGCTAGAGTAGCTACTGTTTTTCAAAGTCTACCATTCTTCCAGAGTGGTGTGAGAGCATAAATAGTCATCCGCAGACAGATCTGTTTCGCTGTATCACAGCTCATCAATACGGTTAGACATCCAATTGCTTTTTACCCAGGATTGAAACCCAACCGAATTGGCGTCAGTCAGCGATTCTAAATATATGGGAGCATGTATCTGCGTAGTTGCTTCCTAATCGTACTACTTGGGTTTGAATCACATCATTATGTCAGTGGCATGTGAGGCAATTCCAGCGTGTGACATTTTTGGAAACTGCCTGAAAATCATACCACAGGTAGACAGAGTGAAATTGGGTAGATAAAACTATTTGAGAGCCATCAATGGTTGTGCTAGCATAAAGTCATAAGTCATTGTGAGCGAGCATTTAAGTGTACTAACTTTGTTTGCAGTGTTAATTATGCCAGATAAGGCGCGCTCTCTCTCAGGAACTATAACTAATGTCTGCTCAGTATAGTTGCAGTATAAACCACAGATTTGCCTGATCAAGCATCTGCAACAAGGATTGGCTAGTCACCCTAATAGATGAACATACTTGGATATGAGCTGCTAGCCACAATATATATATATAATGTTTGTATGTATATTTGAGCAGCAGTCTTTCATTTAAACATGTTTTGTTGAAAACAACCAACAAGGAAGATTTTATTAATTTTTGGATTTAATTTTTCCAATATTCTTACATGTTTCCTTTTTACTAGAGAAAAAGAAAGTAAAAATGTTCCATAATTTTCAACTTTCCAAGTGCTTTCAGCCTCTTCACAGGCCATTTTCAAATAATTTACATTGTTTGAAGTATTGTCCTCATCATAATGTTTTGGCTATTGCATACTCCTACCTTCATCAGGTGAGTAGAATTTTTAACCAAATTTTGAATTTTCAGTTCAAAATTCCAGTCACCAGATTAAGGTTGTTGCATACAATGGCTGAAACATTGTGAATATAATAATAATGATGAGAACAACAGTCAATATAAATAATGTAACTACCTCATCTAAGTAAAATATATATATATATATATATATATATATATATATATATATATATATAATTTTTAGTGAGTACCCATGTTTGAGCTGACATTGGAGTAGATAAACTAAACTATCACTTGGTTCACACTCCACCCACATCTATTGAACAGGTGAAGAGTCTCATCCCTTGTTTCCTGTTTAGGATGCAGTTTCCGGTTTTCTCTTTTCCAATCTTTTCACTCTTATGTAGCCCCCTGCACATCAGTGGCATTGCTGCTTTGCTCGGGGTAATATGATTAAAAAAAAAAAATAACCCTGTTTTTTTATTTTTGATCTAGATTTTCTACCAAAAACCACTCCTGTAGCCAAAGTGTGTCCTTAGCAATTTGGCCATGGGTAACAATTTTGAGAAAGCAAATCAGTCTACCTTTTTAACACCTATTCCAGCCATTAGTCCTTTTAGAGAAAAGGTCTCCTGTTTGGAAAATGGGTTCAGCATGACATGCCAGATAAATTTTCTTGTCAGAATTCATTTTGCACATTTATAAATCTTCCATTCATCTGTGCATTGAACACTGCTACCATATCTGGTTTGGTGCTCCTAATATACTTGATGAAATTCATAGTCTGTAATGTTATCAATCCTGACCTGACACCTTGACTTCAGTCACTTTCTCACCAGTGACCTGTCTTCTTTCTGACTTTTCTATAAAAATTTTTATGATAATTGTCCTCATGATCTTTCATCCTTGGTTCTTTGACTGTATGAAATGACTACATTGAGTTAATAGCTAAATCTACTGCTAAGAAAGTTGGGTCCTTGTGTTGGGCCAGGAAGTTATCTTATGAATCCATCGTGCACATTTACAAATCTACCATCTGCCCATGCACTGAATACTGCTGTCATATCTGGTCAGGTGTCCCTGCTGTTCATCTTAGGGTTCTTGACAAAATCCAAAGAAGAATCTGCAATGTAGTTAATCCTGACCTGGCAGCCAACTCCAGTTTGTCTCTCACCGACAAGATGTGGCTTTCCTTTGACTCTATTAAAAATACTTTCATGGATTCTGCTCTGACGATCTTAGCTTTTTGGTGCAATCCCCACTATGCAAATTTACTCAAGCTACAAGACTGACAACAAGGTCTCACCCTTTTACTGTGAAAACAATCAAATGTACCCACAACTTCTACTCTACCAGCTTCTTTTCTCACACTTCCCACCAGTAGAACTCCTTTCTGTATTCTTGTTTCCCTGATAGCTACAATCTGCAAGTGTTTAATTGCAATGTCAACTGCCATCTCTTATCTCCTTGATTCCCATCCTTCTTCTCACTTTACACTTTGCTCTCACACAGCTCTTTACACCAATGTACCTGTTTCTTATCCATTCTACGACACCTACCGTGACCTGTTCTTCTCCCTCTCTTCACTCTTCTATTATGTAACCCCTTGCACATCAGTGGCAGTTCTGCTTTGCTTGGGATGAGACGATTATAAAAAACAAAAATTTAAGCATGCCCACTATATTGGCTACTAGGTCTCAATCTACAATCTTCAAAAATTTGAATACAGAGCCCATCTCCATATTCTGTCTTTGTGAATCCTGTTCTGTTGCTGCTCTTTCTCTACCCTTTCTCCTCACTAAAGTCTTCTCATTCTCTTTTTATTCTTCATAATCCCTTGCATTCTCATGGCATTATCACCTTGCTTGGAGTGAAGCAGAAATTTACTTAGACATCAGTATTTCTTTGTACAACATGTTTTTTTTGTTTTTTTTTTAGATGTTTAAATGTGGTAGTTGCTTTCATGTCTTAAGCCTATGTTCTTCAATTTGTTTTTTTTTTTGCTTACATTCATAACATCAGCTTCTTTTAAATATTTTTTTTACTTATTCACTTCATTTTTTTGCAGTTCACTTGCTTATTAAACTTTTAATTTTTTCAAATCAGTTTTTGTGTCATTTTTAAAACCAATTTCCTTTCTTGTTCCTATATTGCCATATTTGAATGTTTGCAATTTCTTTTTTTATTCTTCGGTAGAGTGATAGTTATGATATATATATATATATATATATATATAGAGAGAGAGAGAGAGATAGGGAGTGATATGTAGAGATGCATATAGAAAGAGTGATAGGTAGTTGTGTGTGTGTGTGTGTGTATATATAATCTCCACAAAATCACTAAAAAGTCAGCATATTGTGATGAATACATGCTCTATACATAATGAAAAGTTTTATCCTCAAAATCTTTATTAAGAGGAAGGATCAAAGTATTTTTTGGAATATTTAATGAAAGTTTTTACTCCTTTTTAGAAGATTCAAAATTTTTATTAGAAAACTTGCGTCAGTGGTTGTGCTAAACTTTTTAGTATTTTTGTAGTGACACACATCAATTTGGAAATTCTTGCAAAAATCAAATAATTGTCAGATTTTAATAAAATTTTCAGAACTTATTCAAAAATGAATGAAATTATTTTTAAAATTTTTTCTTAAAAAATTTGTGTAATATTTTTGCCATTAGTGGGCAAAATGATGTGCACTGAGTGTTGAGATGGGAAAGGTATGACTCAGACAAACCATCAAATCTGACCATGAAATTGTCATGCTAAGCTGAAGGCAACACTAATCATTCAAATACTAATAATAATTTTCAGTATAAAATTATGAAAAACAAAAAATTATTTGAACATTGGTTGTTTAATATCAATTTTATTGTGGAAATATTGGCATAGATAATCCAATCTGACATGGTGCATAGATGCATTAAAAGACATTCACACAAATGTGCAAACCTAAACAAAGTAAGAAACATCTATTTCCTTCATAAAAAAAATGATGCAGGTTGAATATAACACATTAAAATATCACTACATAAGGTTGATAATATTCAGTTTGTTGTCTTTCCTGAACACATCAGGAAGTGAAAATGAAATAAACTTTAAAAAAATATATATAAAAGCAAAAGATGTTTCACTTGTGTATTTGTTAGCTTATTGAATGATGACACAAAGAACTTTATTGTGAAAACCTTTTAATTGAAAGAGCAAACTTTGTCAGTTCTGTTTTCATTGACTGGTGCCTGAACAAGGATGTTTTGTGTTTGAGCGAAAGGTTCACACATGTATTTGTTTATATTTTAAATAGACAGGCCATTAGCAGGATTATCAATGAGGCACAATTTTTTTTCACTTTTCTTCAAACTCTCCAAGTTTGTCTTTTGTGGATTTTGAGTAAGAAGCTGTGCAATTGAAGTAACTTTGAGAAGTTAAGAGCCTGCTAAGAATTAAAATCAACAATACAAAGGACAATAACAGCAAGAATATCATGTAAATGAATATAAGAATTTAAAAACAAAAATGAAATTGACACCATGCGCTATTGTATTCAGTCTGAACTACAGGAAAATTCAAATGGAGATTGTGTGGTGTCAAATATTATCATTGAAGAAGAAAACATTCAAAATAATGAATATTAAATATATTTGTTATGTTTTACTGCTTTTTCTATCTGAATTTCTGAGATGAGGAGTTAGCAATAATTACACTATTTGTATTTGGACTATTGTCCACATCCTTGTTGTTGTTATCACAATGTTTCAGCTACTGTACTCTCTGGGCTTCCTCAGATATGTATCAATCTAGATAACTTTCAGGGAATCCTGACTTAAACCCTTTATCTAATCTGTGGGGGCAGTGTAATAACAGTTTACCTTCATAGATTAAATAAAGGGTTCAGTTCAAAATTTCATGTAGGTTACACGACAGCCGAAATGTGGGAAAATCTTTCTTTTTTTTTCGATGTTGTTGGATTACTGCACCTGATAATAATTAAAGGTGGGGTGAGATTTAAAAGAACTGATTTTTTTTCTTGATAGCATAGCAAAAAGACCTATTCTTTTTGATCCAGCAAAATTTGAGTAATCAACTAGACACTGAAGGTTGCTTTGAACTTTTTACATTTCATTTAATTTCTCCTGCCAATATAAGTCTTATCTTTTTTTTTTCTTGGACTAGCAAGAGTCTACCAAAAATGGTTACTGGGTCAAATGTACCAGGAGCTTATAGAATCTCATCAAGTGTTTGTACCTGTAACAATGTGCAAATTTCATTTTCGCACAGTACATTGATTTAATAAACTTTTATATGATTCGAACAAACAGTATCAAAGTGAAAATAAATTTGCATCTCTCACCTTGTTAGACCATTTTATGGGCATCATGATAATGATATTGGACACAGAAACTTCACCCACTCATCTCTTCTCTATACAGCTTTGCTACCTATTATTAATAGTGACATTTTAAAAGAAAAATTTAGTTAATGAAAATATTTGGCATTTCTTTATAAAGAAATATTTCATTGCTTGAGCAGTCAATGCTACTTTTGACTAAAATTTATGTAGTTTTTTAAAACAATTTTTCAAGAAAAATTTCTCAAATCCAGTAAATGTTACTGCTCTTTCTAATACTAAAGGAACCTTTTATCCTAACCTTTTATCCTAACCTTTTGCTTGAAGTAGTACAGAATTTAATTATCTTCATAATATCATTTTCTCATCAATTTATGTGTGCTATTCATAGGACCATTTCAAAAGGGTCAGCCAAATGTGTCAGATATATATTTAGGATACCAAAATCAAATGGGTAAATAAATTTGACTCTCTGGGTAGTTTAATGACAGAAAGGGTTAAAGCACATAGAAATAGTGAATGTTGTTTTTTAAAAATGATTAAACAATGTATAAAGACTTTTTTATGTGCCGTGTCTCTTCAGGATGTAGACGTTCATGGACTTCCACTTTGATCGCTCTCTTGTTGCTCTCAATATTTTTCCTCTTGGTATCTCTCTCAAACCTGACTCCACCTTCCATTTGCTCAGGCCTATCAAGTATGTCTTGAATAGTTATCCCCTGTCTCTCTTTCCTTCTATCCATCCTGTGAGTATTCAATTCTCCAGGCCCTCCTTCCTCATTACATGTCCCAGTTTCTTCCTGATGTTACGTATGAATTTTCTTGTTTGCATCTTGTGGAAAATCTGATACTCACAGGACAGGGAAAGAGATAGGGGAAAGCTATGCATGACATACTTGATGGGCTTGAGCAAGTGGATGGTGGAGCAGAGTTTGGGAGAAATACCAAGAACAATGTGCTTTGTGATGCAATGGATATCAACTAGGAATGAGAAATCAGGGAGCCAAGTTGAAATTCCAGTTGAATTGATATTTTTACTTACACACAAATATCATTGGGAAAGGTGTTAATCCATGTTTTCTTCTTCCTCTAGATATGGGTTAAATAGGACAGATTGGGTTCTATAGACTTGGTTGTCCAGTCTACCACATAAAGAAATGGCAACCTACTGCGTGAAAATCTTTTATGGTCAGTCTTGGGCTGAAAGAGACATGATTGTCCGAGCATGTACCTTGTATGGTATTTAATTGACTGACTAACCAAAAGAAAAAGTGTGAAGAGTGACAAGGGATGAGGGCAAGTGGAAGTCCATGATCGCATACATCCTGAAAGGACAAGTCTGGAAATTGAACAGGTGAAGAGGCTCATCCCTTGTTCCCTGTTTAGGATGTGGTTTCTGGCTTACTCTTTTCCAATCTTTTTACTCTTTTCTTTTTCATTTTTTTTCAATTGGAGTAGATAGACTAAACTATCACCCAGTCTACACTCCTCCCACATCTATTGAACAGGTGAAGAGGCTCATCCCTTGTTCTCTGTTTAGGATGTGGTTTCCGGCTTTCTCTTTTCCAATCTTTTTACTGTTTTCTTTTTTTTTTTGCAATTAGAGTAGATAGACTAAACTATTGCCCAGTTCACACTCCACCCACGTCTATTGAACAGGTGAAGAAGCTCATCCCTTTTTCCCTTTTTAGGATGTGGTTTCGGCTTTCTCTTTTCCAATCTTTTCACTCTTTTTTTTTTAATTAGAGTAGATAGACTAAACTATCACCCTGTCCACATTCTACCCACGTCTATTGAACAGGTGAAGAGGTTCATCCCTTGTTCCCTATCAAATCTTTTCACTCTTACGTAGCCCCCTGTGCATCAGTGGTGTTACCACCTTCCTCGGGGTGATATGATTAAAAAAAAAAAAAAGGACACAGTGCATAACGAAAGGAAGAGAGCTGAGAGAATATAAAGGTCACAAGAAATATTGGATGCAAGTGAAACAGAATGAAACGGCAAATATCCTACTTAAGATGTTTGTGAGGAATATTTGGCAGAACAAAGGATAGTAAAATCAAAAATTACTTTAAGCAACAAAAATGTTGTGGGATACTTGATTACTTATGTATTGAAAAGACTCGGCACATAAGATATTTACACACGTATTTTTCATTTTGGATTTCTTAAACATACTCAGTTTTATATGCATTAAGATTTTTTCAAAGATATATATCTTTATCAAAATTTAACTTCAATCTAAACAAAAAAATTTGGTCATTCTTGTTTGGAACTGACCATACGACTAATGAAAAAATTTCAAAGCAAAAATAATTAGCAATATAGGACATTTGTTTTCCATAAGCAAATTGATTTAAATTTTTACACCTTACCATTCTTTGTCCCTGATTCACACAAACTCATTAAGTAGGTTACTTGTTCACTTTTTTCTTTTTCCTTTACCATCTTGTGAGTGTTAATTTCTCCAGACCTTCTTTTTTCATTATGTGTTCCAAATATTTCAGCTGGGATTGTAAGTGTTTTTTTTTTCCTTAATTTCTTGAAGACACATTGTTTACAAACCTAGACGGTGGTATTCTTAACATTCATCAATAGAGCCACATCTGTCAATTCAAGTCTCTTCGTCTGTGAGGAAATTGTCCAACATTCGCTACTGTATAAGAGTGATTCTCAACTGTTGTGCTGCAGCACACTTGTGTGCCACACAATATTATCAGGGCATACACGTATGTGTGTGTGGAAGTAGTAATGGCGCAACATTAGTATTTCAGGTTTTATACTAAGCGAGCTGCAAAAATACTTGAACAAAAATGCCAAAATAAATTAAGTTCATATTTATGTGTGTATTTTTAAAATTTGTTTTTATTTCATAACATTTCAATGCACACCCTTTAAAAATTTTGATAAAAGTTTGCCATGATATTTTTATTTGCTCCGAGGTGTGCCATTGCTTAAAAAGGTTGAGAAAAACGGGTATAAGAGATTAGATATTATGTAGTAGTTCAGCACTGTCTTAATACCTGGCTTAGTTTCTAGAAGACTTCTTTTACTGTTCTTATGCACATTTATATTTCTACATCCCATTGTCTATCATCTGTTACCACAATGTCCATGTAGCTAAATTTCTTTAACTGCTTCATTTTTGACTCTCCTTATATGGAGCTCACAGCTTGGGTTCTCTTATGCTGACAACCAGGCATCTTTTGTGCTAACCAATAAGTCCTTTTTTTCTTGATTTCCATTACTACCTTGTCTAAAACTTCTTTCAGTTTCCTTTCTGTGTCTATCATCAACACAGTATCATGCATGTATTTTATGTAGTTGCAGTTAAGTTTCACTGATAATTTTGGTAGATTTTTTAGTTCTCTGAGCATTGTCTGGCTATAGATATATACTAGCATGCATCTTTCAAGCTTGATCCCACCTAATTTCTTTAATTTTTCTAATGCAAAAGTTCAGTGCCATTTTTGCATAACAATAGGGAAATCATAAAAGTGTAGA
Source organism: Ascarosepion bandense (assembly GCA_037127315.1). Lineage (NCBI taxonomy): Eukaryota > Metazoa > Mollusca > Cephalopoda > Sepiida > Sepiidae > Ascarosepion > Ascarosepion bandense. The sequence goes on along the minus strand of JBBBDQ010000996.1, from coordinate 826,915 downwards.
TGAAAGTTGTTTTGTTCTGTATTACTAGTGCAATAAATTTTTTGCATTCCCTAGAAAAATTTCAGAAACTAAGAAAATGAGTTTCATATAAACTAACAGAAAACATATCAAATAGAATCTAAACATCTGTAATTGCTTTTGCTTGATATAGAAAAGACATATTAGACAAAGGTAGTGGTGATAAAAAACGAGTTTTCAAAATGGCTTTTAACATTTCAACTTTCAGACTTTCTACTGAGGGGAAAGTTTTTTTTTCTCTGTGGTTGACATTAAGGAACATTTTTATGAATTTCCTCAAATGTAGGTAAACCCTTTGTAAAAATAGAATATAGACACCGACAACTGTGTGAAGGGAAGTTAATTTTTATTTCGCCACGTGCGAACCACTTGCCGCCATAATTCAAAACAAAACTGTCCTCTGCCCATTTCCGGTGATTAAATTGTTTCCATCATGAAGAGCAACCAAGGGACACCACTCAGTGGAGTTAACACCCTTATTACACAGTGGTAAAAGTTTGACGTATTTTGAATAACACAAAATTAGAATTTCTAGCACACCTGAAGAAAGAGGGATTGAAGAATTTGTCACTCACAATGCCCATTGAAGGCAAGTGGAATAGAAGGAAATGGCAAGGAACTTATCTAATGAAGTTGTGTAAATTTATGGCAGAAAAGAGACTGTGAGTAATTAGTAAAAAGATGGTGGTTACTAAGAACTATGAAGGATAAGAAGTTATAGGCATAATCACGCCCATCCTAAAAATTATCGTTTGTATTCTTTCATGTCTTGAGAATACAGAAAAAATTTCAAATCAAAAGTTAAGTAATGATTAAAAACATACTTCAGCTGTTGCATTCTTCTATATCTATACGCCATGTTTCTTCTAGATATGGGTGATCTTAGCTTTTAACTTTGTCCTTAGCCCTGTTTTTTTTTATCCTTTCCCAGTCCTGTTCTGCTATTCATTTACACAAGCTTAGTTAGTTTCCTTCTGTCTCTTTGTAAGACTGTTAATTTCTCTAGGCCATTTTTCATCACGTTTCCAAAATTCCAACTCTCCGATTTTAAGTATAGTTTCCTTAAAATTTCCTTATTGCTCGCATGCTTCTTCCATGGTATTCTCAGCATCTATCTGCAGAACTAAATCTCTGATGCCTCAAGTTTTTTTTCATATTTTTGGAAATTGTCAGGCATTCACTGCCAAATATGAGGGTCAATATTACAGAACAGTTCAGCACTCTTTTCTTTGTTTAAAAAAACAAGGTAAAAACATTGTATTAATAATGAAGTGAGAAATTTAGATTTTGTCAAAGATGTTGAAAATCTTTACTTTGACCTAATATGTAAAGTAATTTAAAAAAAATATTTATTTTCAATCCAAGCAAGGTAGGAATGCCACTAGTATGCATGAGTTACAGAGGGTAAAAATGATAGAAAAGACTGAATATAGGGAGGATTGAGGAAAGGGTAAAAGATGAACTGGATTCAAGAACATAGAAAATGGTGATTGATGTTGCATTTGAATTTTTGGAGATTATAATCCACAGGTGGAAAATATGTGAAAAACTGTTGGAGTAAAAGTGGCAGATACATATGCTAAAAATACATCCACATCTCCTCAGTGAGTCCAAAAATATTGGACAGGATAAAATTAACATCTGTGAAAAAATTAAGGCTACAGAATAATATTTATGGATTTATAATGAATCAATAGAAGCAAACTTTAGTTATCACCCTCATTGACACAGTGCATTAGTTCTATTAATTTATACAGAAGAAAATATATATTGTTATTTCTACAGTATGAGAAGTCAACAGTATGAGAAGTCTACAGTATGAGAAGTCAAACTGCAGCCCAGCCAATGAAGTAATGAGGCTCACAAAAGCATAATGAAAATGTTTTTAAATATCCATTTAAAACTTTCACATATTGTGAAAAATAGTAATTTATTCTAAATGGGGTGAGGACTTGGAACCATATGTACTGTCATGAAAAAGGTTAGCCCATCCTTGTCCTAATTGGTTGTAATGTAGCAAGAAGCCGTTTTTAGCATGCAAAAAGGTGTGTAGGCATGTATAAATTTTTGTCTCTTCATTTGTTAGGAGAGTGTCCGGCAATCACAGCCATGTAGGACAGACATTATGTAACAGTTCCATACTCTTTTCTTTGTTCTGGTGAAATTTTTTTTGTTGATTAATACTTTGCTTAGCTTTTAGAAGACATCTTTTGCTATACAATGCAATTTTAAATTTCAGTGCTTCACTCTTCATCCTCTGTTAAAACACTTCCCAGATATTTAAATCATTGTAGTTGTTTGATTTTGGTATCTCCAATTTGTATTTTGCATGTTGAGCTAACAGTCATGCATTCTGTCTTCTTGCAATTCTGATTTAATCCTTCTCTCTTTCTTTCTAGAGGAGTTCTTGTAGTTTCCTTTCAGTTTGCTATCAATGCTATGTCAGCTTGCATGTCTTATGCAGTTAAAAATGGTGGCTGACGATAATGAATCCTGGCAGAACTAATTCCCTCCAAATGACCTATTTCCTAACATGGATCACAGACTACAATATTACACACATAGATTAAACATTATACAGTTGAAATTACAGATCTGAATTCAATAAATAACTATCTCAAACTACTGACTTAGTGATCTACTTTTGTATATACTGATGAAAGGAGTTTATAATTTTTAAGAAACTCTTCTTCATGTACTGTGTCAATTTAGGACGTCGGTGATCATGGACTTCCACTTGGCTCTGTCTCTTGTCACTCCCAATAATTTTTTCTTTGTATCTCTTCTAAGCCCTGTTCTGTCAACCATTTGCTTAGACATAGCAAGTGCGTCTCGTGCTACTTTCCTCTGTCTTGTCTTCCATTTACCCAACCTGAGAGCATCAAGTCCTCTAGGCCTTCCTTCCTCATTACCTGTCCCAGGAACCTCATTTGTCTCTTCCTGATATTTAGTATCAGTTTTCTTATTTGCATCCTTTCTAACACCTCATCGTTGCACACGTGCTCTGTCCATGGTATCCTCAGCATCTTTCTGTAAAACCACATTTCTGCTGCCTCACTCCTCTCCTTCATCTTTGATGAGATCATCCAACATTCACTTTCATACAGAAGGACAGATATCACATAGCAGTCTAGCACTTTTTTATTTGTTTCTAATGAGATTTTCCTGTCTTTCAGTACTCTGGTTAGCTTCAGAAATGTGTCTTTGGCCAGACCAATGTGTCTTTGGATCTCCGTGTTGCATTTTCCAGCCTCTGTCAAAACACTTCTCAGGTATTTGAATTTTTTCACTTGTTTTATTTTCGATTTTCCAACTTGCAGTTGGCATATTCCGGCTTTCTCTTTTACAATCTTCTCACTTTGTTTTTTTTTTCAATTGGAGTAGATAGATCTATCTATCACCCGGTTCACACTCCACCCATGTCTATTGAACAGGTTAAGAGGCTCATCCCTTGTTCCCTGTTTAGGATATGGTTTCCGGCTTTCTCTTTATCGATCTTTTCACTATTACGTAGCCCCCTGCACATCAGTGGCGTTACCGCCTTGCTCAGGGTGATACGATTAAATAAAAAAAAATTAAAAAAAATAAAAATATTGGTCTTCTCTTTTTGCTGATGACGACACATTCAGTTTTCTTGAAGTTTATGCTCAGTTCTTTCTTTTCACTTTTTTTTGCTAACTTCTGTAGAAGGTCCTACATTTTCCTTTCCATGTCTGCTACTAGCACCGTGTCATCTGCGTATTATTGTTGAGATTGTGGCCGATAATGACAAACCTTGGTAAGGCTTTTATTTCTCTCATAATTGCTTTGCTGTACAGGTTGAAAAGATCCGGTGAGAAAATGCATCCTTACGTCTCTTTCTATTTTTGCATACCTGCTAGTCCACCTCATATTCATACACAAGCGGTTTGCTGCAAATGTAGATTCTTGATTATTCTAATGTCTTTTCCAAAAAAATATCAAGGTTGTCAAGCATCTCTATCAAGTCCCTGCGTCGTACTTTGTCAAACACTTTTGTGTTTAAGAAATTACCAATCTTATAATATTTAGTAATTGTTAATAGTGACAAGTTAATATATCCTATTATTAAATAGTATTCAAATTTCTTGGTTGAGGTATTGTTAATTATTAATTTTTTTACTATATATTTCCTTTTAATCTCTATTGCTCTTTACTGCAATATTTTTAATTTAACTACATCTAGATCCTGGGTTTGACGATAAACTGCATCCGACAACAAGACCTCTAATTGGAAAGTTTTGAGGAACATGGAACCACCTCTTAATTGCCATTGTTCCAAGGTCTATCCAAAGTGGGAGTGCCTGTTAGTGCCTCAGCTATAGGTAAACGGTTATGGTTAAAACATTATGACAGTATTACCAGCAATGTATTTATGAAGAAAAAATATTAGAAACAATACATTTTTGAAGAAAATATATGTACCATTAACACATTTGACTCTCAACAAAACTCTCTTTACAAAAATATGTGAATGAAACCTGATCTACAAACTGATTACTTACAAAGAATACATATTCTATTCATATGAATCTATAGTAAAAGTCTTGTTGGTATTAAATGACCCATTGAGGTTGATATGCTGTAAAACAAACCCAACTTTATTTTCTTTCATTTTAAAGGACCTTTTCAAAAATTACAAAAGCTGAACTTATCTTGAGTTTTCTAAAGTAAAAAAATTTTGTTATCAAAATCTGACTAATTTATATATCTATATATATATGTGTGTCATTTGGCAGAATTTTCATAACAAAAATTTATCATAAATAATCAGGCCAGTAGAAATAAATATACTGTTTGATTATAAACAGAATATCTACTTAAATATGAGTATCGATCAAAAATAATGTTCAAACAAAACATTTCAAATTGTTGGTTGTTTAAAGAACATTTCATTAATCTTCATTAATTTCCGTAACATACATATATATATATAAATCTCACTATAACCAAACATTAAAAAAATACCCTAAAAAAACCCACCTTTTTGGCATAAAATAACCTACAGAGGTTAATATGCTGTTAAAACTCACTCTTTTATTTATGGATGTTCACAAGTGGTGTAGAACAAAAATAAAGAACAAAACTTTCAGTGAGATTCAAACTCATATCACTTATCCTCAGGAAGCCTGCCTTTTGATACATATGGCCTTTCTTCAATTTTCTTTTAATGCCTAAAATGCCATCATATTCCTTATTTACATACTTTAGTAGCATTAGTTGTGATGATGTTTGAATCTGAGTTATCTTGGTTTTAGTTGCAAGTCCCAGATTGTTGTTCAACAATTTTAAGTATGCAGCTTGAATCAAAAATAAAGTATATATGGCTTGGATTCAACCTGAAACAAAATCCAATCCATGTAAGCTTGACTTTGCCAGTTGGGTTACAAAGACTGGTCAGCAGCATTTATCCAAATCGAGTTATAGTGAATATATTTGTCTATGTAACAGTAGGAGTATTATGAATATTGCATATTTAGATGGCTGTTGTTTTATTCACTATAAACAGGGAATTAATTGAAACAAATTAAAAAAATTAAAACTGAAAAAATTGAGTTTCCCTTATATATATATATATATATATATATATATATAATATATATATATATATATATATAAATTAAAAAAGGATTAATTCAATGATGTTGAATGACCATTTCGATATGAAGATCCCCACGGGGGATAACACATCACCTCAGCAACAGAAAAATCCTTTCAGAAAAGTTTCTGAAAGGATTTTTCTGTTGCTGAGGTGATGTGTTATCCCCCGTGGGGATCTTCATATCGAAATGGTCATTCAACATCATTGAATTAATCCTTTTTTAATTTATATTTGATCTGTAATATTTTATTACATGGAGCTCTCTTCCTGTATCATTTTTTAATATTAAAAAATTTTTTAATATTAATTAGGATCGGGTTTTTGGAATTTACCTTCCTGCTTTTTTCCCTTGGATTAAAGTATCTGAATTAAAATATATATATATATATATATATATATATATCCCTCTCTTAATAATTAACCTATAACTGAAGGCAGAAGAGGTGGATTACTACCTTTTCCTTTCTTGTCTGTAAATTGCCATGTATTCTTGCCTTCTCTTTGGTTCAGTTTTCCTTTTCTTAGACAAGTTACCACCCAAGGCTTTCTAGCCTATTCAGGTCTTACCCTGAGGCATTTGTGTGAAAGTGAATGCAACAGATTGACTTGGAATTCAAAATTGGCTCACTGATTCCACATCCTATGCCAATATTCATTACACTACCTAGACATCTGTGTATACACATTTACCTACATTGTAATATTATACATTTATATATGTTTGTACATATTGAGCAATATAGATAGTGGTGTGATAGTTAAAACATAGAAAAAAGCAACCAAGAAAAAAAAAATCAACTTCTGACTGAATTTCTATTTACACCAAAGCCCTTGAAAAAGGTATGAATCCTCTTGTCCTTGTACTTTACCACTTGAATGTTTTGAATCTTAAATAAGCATAACAAACTCTATAACAATATTCATTACATTATGCTTCTTTTGGTCTACGGATATATCATGTTGAATGCACCGGTTCCCATCCAATCACCAAAGTTATGCAACATCGAGCCTGGTCAGTGCTTAAATGGGTGACCATTTGGGAATACCAGGTGCTGTAAACATAAGGACCAAGAATGGTCCACTGGTCCTCCAATGGGTTGGGCGCAGGGCTAACAACTCTGCCCCATAAAATATAGTTTGTTACAGAAACAGAAACAAAATGTTGCTGCCCTATGCACCATTGGGTGTGATGGATAAATGATGATGATGCTTCTTTTATCTTTAAATCTTAGGCAATGTATGAATCTAAAGCATTTTTAGGGTTGGTTCTTTTTTCTGTTGTTGAATTAGGTTAAGTTTTAATGGATCCCCTTTTTATATTTAGTCTCACCCAGTAAAAAATTGATTCCTTATCAGGACTATTGAGGGTGAAGTATACTTAAGTTTTGTGTACTGAAAAACTAATTCAATATATAACTATAAATCATAAAAGAGAATTGTTATTTTAAAAGAATACCAATGATAACAATATTGTCACATTCACATTACCTTTTACATAAGTAAAAGTCTATGTTCAGATAGCCACTTGGATAAATAAAATGTGTCATAATTGAGAGGTTCCTTTCTCTTAGATGTACAACTATGTGATGTATCAGTATATAGGCAGTGCCGAATACGAACATACTCTCTTTTCTCTTTCTTCATTGGCCCACATAGTGGTAGACTGAGTTCAAAGGTTGGACTTAATTTTGCTTTCTTGCTACTTTTTTCACACCCTACACTAAACTTTTTCCCCCTCTGGGTTGCATTTTTGGTATAAAAGTTTGTTCGCACCTCAGCAAATTTTATGTGATAAAAAGTACACTTAAAAATTTTAAAAAAAAATAATGTTTAAAGGCAGATAACTGCAGATTCGGAGTCAGAATGTTATCATTGATTACTCACTCCTCCAATTTGCAGACCCTTGTTACTATGTTCTTAATATTTTATATAATGCACAAATATCACTGACAAAATTGGTCAATAATTATTTATAGCTATTTATACTGAGACTATAGATACAATTACAAGTAATCCATAATAATATTTTAAGTTTAGAAATCATATTTATTTTTAGAATATGAATTTTTAAAAATGTTGCTTAATCTTTGTCTTTCAATCGTTCCACCTCACCTACTATCCTCTTCCACTGCACCTATGACATGATTTGCATCATTTGGGAACCCCTATCCTAGAGTCAGATAGTACACAAATTAAAACATTGTGTTGCCTGTCGCACTAAAACATGGTCTTCATATTTATACTTTGTTTTTGTCTTTTTCTTGTTCAATGTTCTTTTTTTTATACTTTGACAATGTTTACAATGGATTATACTACTGAAGTGAATATATAATTTATTCTTATTTGTAAGTAGTGCTCAGTAGCATAGGTAAATAGTAAAGGTCATTATACACAAAGGTTTCAGGCAGAATATAATTATCACCACAGTATGAAAAGTAATCGAAACCTTTCTTAAAAAGTCTAATCTTGTGCTAGTAATCAATACTTGCAGCACACACACACACACACACACACACAGATGAGTGTATCTTAAAAGAAACAGTGTATTCTCTTCTCTCTGGCAATTTTTATGACTTTACAGAAAATATGCAGCCACTTTTAATCTGAATTAGTTGTGCAGTCTTTCGCTTCCTTAGGTCAACTTCTGATGTATCAATGTAGTTCAAAGTCTTTCAAACTTTAGATAAGAATGGAGAAGCTGAAGCTGTTTTGCATATCTCACAGACATTTGACAAAGTTTGACATGCTGGGCTTCTTCCCAAGTTAGGGTATTTCGGAACAACTTTATTAATTGTGAAATGAAAGTTATCTTGAATGGCTTCTCTTCTAGATCTTTTTGCATTAATACATGTCTTCTCTAGTGCTCTGTCTTTGAACCTAACTTGTTCCTAAATTTTATCAACAAGCTTCATGTTCTCATATTGGTATTTATGCTGATTACATAACTATTTACTGTTATCTTAATAGTAGGTTTGATAAAGGTCAAATTGTTTGCTGATCTACAATCTGTTATTAATTGGGGAAGAGAGTGACATGTTAATTTTAATTCCTCTAAAACAAAACTCCTCATTTTTAATAGTCTTGGTTGATGTTAACCTCCAGGAGAGTAGCTCATTGCACCTTCTCAAGCTAATATTTCCCCACTAACATGAACTGAAAAGATTATATTCAATCACCTGCATGGTCTGCTGCAATGGAAATTTATTTCACTGTATCATGCTAGACAATTTTTCATGCCAAAACCTATTTCATGCATCAAATATTACTGCCACATCAGGTATGGTGATAAAATCCAAAAAGAGTCTTCAATGTTATTGATCCAGATTTTGTATCTTAGCTTCTGTCAATTTCAAACGACTGTAACATAGCTTACCTGTGCCTTTTCTATAAATATTTTCATGGCAATTATTCTGATGAGCTTTCCTCTTTGGTACATAAATGGGTTGATATCTCTGAGGTTATGGTAATTTTATTTATGGTTGTCTCTTATACTCCAAGATCCCAGCACATTTTTCCTTGCATACAGTTTCGTTTTTCATTATAATCTGAAGAAACTCTAGGCAAAATGTTCTTTCTAGCTTTTTCCACTTTGACTCCTTATCTTCAAAGATTTTTTTACAAAATTCAAGCCAGGGATGAATCTATGGCTGTTTAACCAAAGATATAAGATTTCCTCAGGGATGGGTATTAGAATAAAAAATTTTATCTGCGTACTGAAAAAAGGGATCAATTGAAATCTTCTGGAAAGTTACCAACTATTACAGACATCTGAAAAAGTTTGAAGAATACAGCAGCTAAAGCAAGGCCTCTGATGAAGAGATTAGAAGTTTTGAGGAGTTTGGAACCACCTTTTAATTACTGTTGTTTTCAGGTTGACCCTGACTGGAGGTGGTATCACCTGTTAGTGTCCCAGACAAATAGTGAAACCCCAAGCAAAAACAAAGCACTAGAAATGTATAAAAATACTTTTTGTAGTAAAAATACAAGCAATACATTTTTTATAATAAAAAAAAAATACCCAACAATACATTTTATCTGTAGTTGAACACATGCAATTGCATTCAAAATATTTAGATTTCATCATTTTTGATATGCTGTTAAACAAAATCAACTTACCAATCATCCATTATAAAATCACTTTCATGGCATCTATATCACATCCTACAATTCCTCAAATCAAACACTATTCTAAAATATAACTTCAGTAAAGCAACATAAAACACCACCACCTCTAGTAATTTATGACCCTCCACCACCATATATATATATATATATATATAGTGTTGAGTCATTTTGGTGCCAAGATGGTTCTTTCTACTCCAACAACTTCTTTTCTTGCGCTTCCCACCTGTGGAATTCCCTTCCACATGCCTGCTTTCCCGACAGCTACAATCTCCAGCAGTTTAAATGTAAGGTCAATAGACACCTCCTATCACACTAACTTGCATCTATTCTCCCAACACTCTCACCATCTACCCAACCCTCATTCTCGGTATCCTTACCCGTCTATCACCCTCCTTCTGACATTTCCTATATCTAACCACTCTTTCTCTTTACCTTCCCCTTGTGCAATAGTGGCAGTAGAATGCCTTGCTTGGGGTGAAACGATTTAAAAAAAAAAAAAAAAAAATTAATTTTTTTTCAGTAGTTTTACTGATAAAAGGTATTTTGGCTAGCAGGTTTTTTATAGTAAAGTGCTCAATATTGAGGTAGTGATAGAGCATTGATAGTTTTAATGCAAAGAACTTATCACTTTAACTGAGCAGGTTCATGCCAATTTCAGAGTTTCATGAGAACACTGTTCTAATGTTTTCACTCATCAGGGCTGTTTTTTTTTTTTTAAATTGTGTGCAAAAATGAGTATCATCTACAATGTATTCAATTGTGAAAAAATAACGTATATCATATTTTATTACTGCAAAGCTTCCAAGAAAACTAAATTTCTGCATTAAATGACCCATAGAAATGTTGATATGCTATTAAACAAAATCAACCAAACAGCTAATATGAAATTACTCTCATGACATGAATCTATACTATTCTACAATTTCGTAACTGTATTAAAAATATAATTTCAACAAAACTGAAACCTAAAGCACCCATTTCACTGCTTCTACTAAATACATCTGCACAAAAGCATATATGTACAAAAGCTGAATATCATCTACCATGTATCCAGTTGTGAAAGTAGAATAACATCATATTTTTACTATTACAAAAATTACAAAAAAATTAAATTTCTGCATTAAATGACCCATAAGGAGTTCATATGCCATTAAACAAATTAATCTTTAACAGCCAAGATTTTGTGTATGTAATTCCCAGGATGTGAACAATAGTCAGAGAAAGTCTGCACATAACTGCTCTTAAAAATTCAAACAAACTTGATGATAAATCTCCTAGTTGTTCTCAAGCTTCTCTTTGTTATATTAACAATGCTCTCACAAACTAATAAAATGAATATACAATATGTAAATATTATATTAATAAGCTTAAGTTTTAAACATGCAAATTAGGTTTCTTAAAGAAACAGTGCATGAATAGTGTATACCTATATAACCATAGTTATTTGTGTAGGTATTGATCATTTTTCGAAAGTACACACTAAATGTTATATATGTACCTATTTAGGTATAGGTAAATTTCACTGATAAAACGCACAGACAGATTAATCAGTTAAGATGCAAATTAATCAATTCACAAATGAATGCACAGACCGAGACAGCCTGCTTTATGAACAATTTAAAGGAGAAACATTTTTAGTTTCTTAATTTTTTTTTTTTAAACATTGCATTTTTACATAAAAATTTCCCTTCAGATCTAATTCTAATATAAAAAGAGAATCTGATACTCACAGGGTGGTAAGAGGGATAGGGGAAAATATATCAAGAACTACTAGAGACAAGAAGATGTGGTGGGCCATAGCTAATTATGTACTGAAGGGATACAGTACATAAAAGAAAGCAGTAATGTTATTCACCTAATAAATTCTTCTCTTGTTATAATTAGATATTTACCCATACCACCTCTTTCTCTTTTATTGATTTTGAATTTAAATGCCAATTCAGAATTTGATTAAACGGCTAGACAGTTTTTTTTCTTGAATTCTATTGATTTTCCTTATTGAATAAAAACAAAAACAAATTTTAAGAAAGATAGAAAGTGCTAAGAAAACCTACATTCTGGCCAAAACTAGTAGTCATAATATTTTCAAGTTATTCATTCTATCTGATCTCTCTAGAATGGTTATTTTTAGTAGTTTTTTTTTTTTTACTTATATAGATATGTTTCACTGAATAATATGGACATTTTGTCTGTTTATTTTTATACTGATCCTTTCCAGTTCTCTAATCACTTTCTTTAAGATGAAATTCACCAAGCAAGGTGCCGTAATTTTTTTCTCACCAAAGTAGTTGCAAGCTTTACCAAGATCATCTTCAGGGGTAGTTTACAAAGACAAACTTATTGTAACTTCAATAACATCTACATTTCCTTATGAAGGGGATTTTTAAAGAATACTCAAAATTTAAAACAAAAAAAAAAAACTTTAGCAGAATGCATGTGTACATGGTTTTTAACAGTCAGCATTACAACAAAATGCAGATTTAATTGCAGTTACAATAAAATACCCCTGAAGATAACCTTAGGAAAGATTGAAAGTACTAGGGTTAAAAAAAAAAACTAATGGCAATTTCTTTGATGAATTTCATCTTGTCAAGAAACTGGTTAGAGAATGAGAAAGGAACATTTTAAAAATAGAAAATATGCCAGTATTATTCAGTGATACATGCTTAAATGAAGATATATATGATATAGAGCAATAGTAATATTCTCATATGATACAGTGAAACAGGCTTGCATGTGGATGACTAATATTTGGTCATACATACACACACACACACACACACACACACACACACACACATATATATATATATATATATATATATATATATAATTACACACACACACACACACACTACTAGGCATAATTATTAGGCTACCTCAGTTTTTTTGTAAATATGTATTTCATATTTTTAGTATTTATTGCTAAATGAAAATAGAATGGTGCTTTTGTTATTATTACTTTGCAAAATTTTACAAGCAAAGAAGTAAAGATGAACTTCTTCGAATCACCCTAAATTGTCTTCATTCTTTCATTGATGAAACTGCAATATCAGTAATTATTAAATATCTATAAATTCATTTGATGCACATGTTATTGTGCAATATTAACAAAAGAACCATTCTATTTTCATTTACAATTATTCACTTGGCAATAAATACTAAAAAATAGTATGAAATACATAATTTTTTCAAACACTGAGGTTGCCTAATAATTATGGTTGGTAGTGTGTATATAAGTGACACGCACACACAGATTGTCAATTGTTTCATGCAGTGGTGTTAAGATATTTGATATGTTTTTACTAGTGCAGACTGTAGATATGTTTGGTCACACTGAATACCTAGAAAGCACTCGCTATATATATATATATATATATATATATATATACTTACAGATGAAGTAAAAACGTTTTTACTTTTTATTTTTATTTTCTAACCCTGTTGATTGTTTTCTGAAGAACAAATACATCACTAAATCAGCCAATAAGTGTTATATAGTAAATATTTATCCTTTCTAAGCCAATGATCAAGACATCTGACACAAGCACTGTAATAGCAATAGATACTGATCAATTTGAATGTTACAACTGGATGATATCTTTCAACTGTGTTGATCCCTACTCAATGTTGATATATTGCAGAGAGACAAGTGTCAATCTTGGCTGGTGTGTGCCAATAAATCACAATTTGACTTTTGCTTATAGGAACATTTTTTTTTCTTAATCAATAAGTCCTTGGGAACAATGAATGGTTGTCAGTAATACACATTTAACCACTTTTAAGTTTTGACCCTCCTTATTTGTTCATACAGTTCTCCCTTTTCCTCTTTTCATAAACTTTAATACATTTTTTGATGCACAAAGTACTTTTTATTTTTAAATGAAAACCATTGATTTCACAAGACAGTTGCAAGAACATTGTAATGATTAAAATGTTCTTTTAAGCCACTCAAGATACAGGCCTACTTTCTCTTTAAAATGCTATATTTCTTGAGGAAATAGATGATCATGACTCTCCAGAATGTTCTTTCTCTTTAGCTTTGAATTGCCATGATGTTTCAATAGGGCTGGGGAAACAGTAGAGTAGTTTTCTTGTTGCATTTTTCAGTTTTGCATTCAGAATTGTCTTCTCAACTGGCTGCATATTGGGGTCCCTGAGAATAGCAGGGCAGACGAGGCAACCAAGGAAATCCCCTCAATGTACATATCAAATTAAAAATTCTTTTTACAGACTTGAAAGTCACAACTAATTATTCAATCATCAACAAAAATCATGGAATATATGCACAAACTATATATATATATATATATATATATATATATATATATCCTACACTCCACCCACGTCTATTGAACAGGTGTAGAGGCTCATCTCTTGTTCCCTGTTTAGGATGTGGTTTCCCGCTTTCTCTTTTCCAATCTTTAATCTTTTCACTCTTACGTAACCCTCTGCACACCAGTGGCGTTACCGCCTTGCTCGGGGTGATATGATTAAAAAAAACAAAGAAAAAACAACATGATGGTATCAGACATTAAAGCAAAAATGTCACACTTACAAGAATCAAAATCAGGTACACCCACATAAACCACTGCTTTCTCTTCCAAAATGAAGACCCTCAAAAATGCCCTAACTACTAAGAAGTACTCACTATGAAGCATTTTTTAATTAATAGCAAAAAACTTAACTACACAAAAATATTGTATCCAAACTTAGGGCCCTCTCTGAGAGCATTGAACTAAAAGCCATTCAAGAATCGGTAACTTAACTCTACCCCAAAATATAAAAAGGAAACCAAATTAACACCCACTTGCAAAATGCAACTAAAACCAAATTACATTCCTGCCCTTATTTAATAAGTGCTTGCAAAGAATTACTCTGCAAAATAGATGCAAAATATAAAACAAATCTTAAAACTACCTAATTTTGTGCAAAATGACCCATGTTTGGGCTGGTGTGCTGGTAAAATAACCTATTTAAGTCTAGACTGGTTGCCACCAAGGGTAAAGATTCCAGTAACTCTGTTATTTAACCAATAGGTGGGTGAAAGGAGAAAACATTGGATTCATGCCTTTTCTCCTTTGATAAGATTAGAATGTGTACTTAGTTTGTTAACTTCACTTTTTACACAAATAAGTTACATTACCCTGACATCCTTCGAGATGATTATTGGCCGAAATAATATGACATTGATTTGTTTTATTGATTGATAGTCAACTCTAGTCGATATTTTGAATATGTGACTATTTTCATCTATTGTAGATTTTATGAAGAAAATAAAAGCAATGTACTTGTTGCTGTGTAGGTGTGAAAGACCTGTCCAGTATCTGACAGAATAATTTCCAAAATGATCAATATAGACCCCTGTAGAAAATCAATAAATGTCCTGAGTTCAAAAGATGATCAATAAACTTGCTTAGTTCAAATCATTCAATCTAATACATAAATCTATTAATCTAATATATAAAGTTGATTTTCTTGTTTGCCTTTGTAATTACTTGTGAAAAAAAATGTATTCTAAAATAGTATGGATTTTATAAGTAAACATGGGTGAAATAAGATTTGCATAATTACATACTGATAATGTATTTTCTGGAATTAACTGTCGACGCACAAAATAACCTTGGAGAGGGATGGTCACATTTTGATAGACTCACTCTCTCTCTATATATATGTATATATCTCTCTGTCTCTCTTTTTATCTCTCTCTCTCTCTGTTTCTCTTTCCATCTCTCTGTCACTCTTTCCATCTCTCTGTCTCTCTTTCCATTGCTCTATCTGATTCTTTTTCCCTCTCTCTCTATCTGTTTCTCTTTCCCTCTCTCTCCCCTCTCTCTCTCTATTCATACTCACATTAGTTCTAGTGACATTTTTTATTTTGGGTCCCGTATTCCAGTTAGCCATTTCAAGATCTCACAAGTGGGGATAAATATTCATCATGAAATTCCAAAAACATCTTTACTCACCTTTGGTCCAATAGAAGAAACCTGTAAAAGAAAAAAGTTTTTCAATTCTAAAAGGAAAATATTTAACTTACTGTTTTTTCTTGATTTTTTTTCATGTATCCTCTGAAGTATATTTTACCAGTTTTATTATTTTTAAAGTTCCTTTCCTTTCCCCAAAGGCAAACTATTGCATTCTTCTCCCAACTCCATTGCTATTTCCATGGCAAATGTCCTGATGAGCAACATTCTCTACTTCTTCAAGTTCGGACCTTCACAACTAAGACCTGCCATGTTATCCACATGACTGTGAATCATCCTCATTCCAGGCACATTCCCCTAGTAAGAAATAAGTTTCATTTGAACTTCCTAAGAACCATTATTTTTCAGAATACTGAAGTTGATACTTCTCTGGCTACTCCAACCTTAATTCTTTAAAGACTAGGGTCAAACATTGTTTCCTACATATACTCATAATCTGCACTTCTTACCTCTTCTCATGTTCATACAACAACCTCATTAAATAAACTTCTACTTTGAGGGGCCTTACGGTATTATACCTGAAAAAAACATTATACAATAAATAACAACTGCTTAGATCCTCTCCATTCATTGCATAGTGAAAGAAATGAAGTTCAACAAGGATGTTAAAATTTGTTTGATGGCATTCAGAAAGCATTTGATTTCATCATCAGAGATGTTTAAAATCCTTACACTAGATGGTATTCCCTCCATAATCATTGATGCAAACAGAACTCTTTATAAATAAACCACTGCCATAGTTATATCTCTTGATGGAGAGACTGACTTCTTTGATGTTGAAACAAATGTTCTGCAAGGCAACACACTTGCTTCTTTCTTGTTTATAATCATTTTTGACTATATTCTGCACATTTCTTTAGACAGCATGAATGAAAAGGGGCTCCTTCTAAAACCATGCCAAGGCAGTCATCATTGTGCAGAATGTTTTACCAATCATCTTACCCTGATTTTACTTTGTATTAAAGATGCACAGTCTTTGATGCAGTCACTTGAGTTAAAAGATAACCAGGTTGACCTTTACTGTAAGGAGAGCAAAACTGAGTTTGTGTGCAACATCCTTTGAGACAATTGAATACAAATCTATCAATGGTTCATCAGTCAAGAAGTTTCAAGTTTTCAAATATCTTGGACTGTTTGTTATAGGTTTTTACACACAAAAAGCTCTTGCTTGGGATGCATGCAATAAACCTGATGATATCTGGAGCTTTAACCTTTTACGTTCCTTAGAAGTTCAAACTTTCCAAGTATTGATCGAACCATTCTTTCTGTAGTTTAGAGACTTGAACTTTGTCTTCTTATTTGGAAAATCTACTTGATGGAACTTATACCAACATGCTGAGAAAGATCCAAAACATCAGCTGGAGATCACACCCAATATTGACCTACATGTACGGAAATATCACAGTTTAAGCGGAAACAGCTGCAATTTGCTGGCCACTGTTATTGAGTGCAGAATTAGGTGATCCCATCCTTGCTTTTTTGGCATCCTTATGAAAGTGTTGTATCAAGGAAATTTACATATCCACACACAACTGCCTGATACTCAGGGCTGGATAGGATAGATCAGGGTACAGCAATGCTTGACAGTGTTGTGTTGGGTGAGACTGTTGATAGATTTCCGACCAATCATAGGTTGGTTGAAGGATAATGATAAATATAAAACAAGTATTTTTCTCAGTCTTTTAATATTGGCTGGCATTATAATAAAATACCTTTCAAAAGCTAAGCAAAGAATTAATAAACATTAAAATTTCATTAGAAACAAAGAAAAGGGTATTGAACTGTTATGTAATATTGTTCCTCTTATATGGCAATGATTGTTAGACAATCTCCACACATGAAGAAGACAGGAAGTAACAAAAATGTGGTTCTACAGAAGGATGTTAAAAGTACCATGGACTGAATATGTGAGTAACAACAAAATACCTTCAGAAAGAGCTGATATTTCTTGGGCACATAATAAGGAAAGATAGTTTGGAAAATTTGATACTCACAGGATAGATTGAAGGCAAGAGGAAAACAATGCATAACTTACCTAGCAAGCTTGAGTAGATGGATAGTGGAACAAAGTTTAGAAGAGATAACAAAAGATAAAATTTATTAAAAGCTACAAAGTACTGGAAATTGTGGAGAGCCATTATCACCAACATCCTGAAGGGAATGACAGAAGTATCACTCTGTCAAGTGTTACTACTCATCCTTTCTTTTTTTTGTTCAGGTAAGGAGGCCAGGCTTTTGCTTATATTTCTATGCCTGTCTTCACTCATCTGTGGTTTAGGGTTCTTTGTGGCAGCCTCTTTGATTGGGTTTATTATATCTAAGAATAGGCACTAACTTGAGGAAATTAATCTGAAAGAATCAATGAATAATTGCAAGAATACCTCATCACTGAAAATCTGATCAAAATAAATAAAACGATAATCAGTCACAGTTGTAAAAGGATGCAAGGTAGGTGGTTGCCATTTATTGAACATTTTGTTTGACTAGACAGTATGAGTGAGTGCGAGTATCGGTGCACATTTTCACTTTTGTGGCTAAACTGAACCTCAAAATGTGCAGCTCTTGTATTCAATTTCATGACAGCTAATATAAAAAAATGTGCATTGTGTAATGATTATCAGTGTGTTGGCTTACAATCATACATTGAAATAATGGTACTCCTACAATCACTGAAGATAAGCTATGATGAGCCTAATCGGTACCTAGATTGGTGATGACTTGGGAATACTGTGTGCAATAAACTTGGATGCATGAGAGATATAATGGATAATGACTTTGAATTGGAAATCAGACAGCCAAGTTTCAATTCCTGTCAAGTTCATTGTATTCATAAGCAAATACCCTTAGAAAATGTAATAATCCCTAAGCTATGGGTTAATTAATAGAAATTATATCAGTAAAATCATTATTTTCAAAATTCCTTATAATCTAAAAATATTTTGTGCATTGAAATAACCTGCAAAGGGTGATAAGCTGTAAAAACAAAAAATCAGTCAGTATAGAAATTGGCATCAGCAAACATTTGAAATCTAAGCATTCTCTTGCATTCATGTTGCTACTGCATCTTTGGAAAAGGTAGGAACTTCTTTCTTCTCACCCTATCTATGGGTTAAATAGCAGGTTAAATCAGACATTCTAAACTTGAGTGACTGATAATCTAAGAAATGGTTACTGAATTCCAAACCATAGAGATGACAATGGGGAATTGCTTCATTATCGTTCCAAAGAAGTATTGGCAATTAAATGAGAAAAAATGGCAAGCTTTGTATTTAGCAGATCAGTTCTGCAACCACATTGTCTTAAAACGTCTATTTAATCTTAATGGTGACAAAGGAAGGTTTTAAACACCTCAAGTTTGACACTTTTACCTGATTGTACTTGATTACAGGGAAATGATTATTGTCATGAAAATGGATTGAATGTCCTAAGATGATTTCAATCAGCATTGTATCGTTTTCAAATGCAGTTTTACTATTCACAGTATTAGTCTTCTTTCATCTGAGAACAACTTACTATATATATCTATATAAATATAAATGTACTTGTTCATTTGTTACTATCTGCTAATCTAGAAAACGACTGCACCAATAGTTTTGAAATTTTACTATAGCTTTTTAATCGAATACGAGCATGTTTTTATATAACTAATATAAAAAAATATTACAATATTAAATAAAAAATATTTTCCAAACTCGATTAGAGCCAATGAAAGCTGAAGCAAAAATCTTTCTCTTCAATATGAACACGTTTACAGACAACTTTATTTCATAGAAAACATAAGAAAACTCCACATTTAAGGTAAACAGAATTATATATTCTAGAATTTCTCTGAGCAAATACAAAATTCATATACATACAATCTATATAAATGATTATACATGGTTCTCAAATTTAGTGCACAATTCCCATTTCATTGTTTTAGTAAATAATTTTCTTGTTTTATTTTTTTTTAAACCTAAGCCCTTTTTTATTATTATTTTTATTTTGGCGGGATAAACAATAGAAATCCCTTTCCTTTAAAAAAGTTTTCTATTCATTTTTTTCAATGAATTATTATTGATATCCCATTTATTTTGTTGGTTTAGTAAATAAATTTTTCAATTTAACCAAACTGAGCCACAGCAATGTGTGGCCAGGTACAGCTAGTTTATATATATATATATATATATGTATGTATGTTTACATTTTTCAAAACCTTTGTTTTGATCACTTGGGTAGATTGTTCTTGTTCCATGAGTCATGCTACTTCTTGATGTCTAGTTATTTCTATTTAACCAACTCTCTAAGTTTTGTCTGCCTCGTCTGTCACCAAATACTCACAACTCTTTAGGTCAAGTCACTGAATCCAACCAACAGTTTTATCCACTGGACCATGTGCACTTCAAGACAGCAATGATGAACAAAAACTTAGAGAATTGAGTTAAATAGAGATATCAAAGACATATGGAAGTCACATGACTCATGGAGTGAGAATAATCTACCCCAATGATCAAAATAAAGAGTTTTGTTCAAAATTCCAGTCACCTGAATAAGGTCAGAGCACACAACCACCAGAACATAAATAGAACAATGTAAGTAATGTAAATATTTTATCTCAGATATATATAGTCTGTATCACAATTCATCAGAGTGGCTAGACATCTATTTGCTTTCAACCAGGATCGAAACTCGACTGATTTGATGTCAGTCGGGGTGCCTACCTTTAATCTATTGGCACATGACAGATAGGAGGAAATTTTAGCATGTTATATATATGTGGTATAGAGAGAGAGAGAGAAAGAGAGAAAGAGAAGAATAGTGAGAAATGAAAAAATATAACATTTGTGGTCAGCAAGAATAATGTTTTCAGTTCTCAAGCATCAAAACTTTATTGGAGGTTGCTCTTACAGGAACTAAGTTTGGCCATCATTTATATATGTGGGGAAATCACTTCTATGTCAGTAATATTTGATTCACAATAAAGAGTAATGAAGGACATAATTCCAGTGCTTGTTCCTATCATCCTAAATCATTCCAAATGAAAATGACTTTGCCTGTTTTCCGAAATATACAGAAAAACATTCTTAAGTCTATGATAATCATGAACAAACCGAAACCTGCATGCAACCCATTCAATCTTTCTGAATGGTATGCTAAATTCATAAGGAAAATCTATGTGCCATGTTCCTTCAGGACATAGGCAATCATGGCCTTCCACATCTCTCTATCCCTGTTGGCTCTTAGTATATTGTCTCCTGTTATCCAACCCAAACCCCGCTCTGCCATCCACCTGCTCAGGCTCTTCAAATATGTTATCTGCTGCTTTCCCTTGTCTCTCTTTCCCTCTATCTGACTTGTGAGTATCAGATTCTCCAAGCTTTCCTTCCTCATCACATCCAAAGAACTTCAGCTGTCTCTTTCTGATGCTCAGTATTAATTTCCTTTTCATTTCAATCCATTCTAAAACCTCATCATTGCTCCCATACTTGATAGGAAAAATAACATTTCCTAAAATATTTTGTTTTATTCTTAGTTGTTTACTTGGTCTCTTTTATGTAACCTCATACACAAATATTTTATAAATTTTTGGTAAATGTAGTGTTTTCATCATTCTAAACCATTAGTGATTTTTACTAAGGAAGATTGTACAAGTAAAAATCTTTTGCTTTTGAAACAGGAAATATAATTTTTTCTCTAAAGAAGCAATGTTTTTATTTTCAAATGAGTGAATTAGAAATAAATCACACTCTCATCAATGATATTATTACAAAAACTTCAACTGTTTAATTATAAAAAAAAATATTTTCTCCAAAGAAAAAAAAAATGTTTTTCCCCCCACCATTTATAAAGTATAGACTTATGCAAATTGTCTCATATAGAAAAATAGCTAAGGTACCTACTATGATAATTTCTTAGACCATTTTTAGTAATGTAGCCCATCTCACCATAGATCATGCAGCTCAGTGTTCAAAAAAGGCAGACTGTGCCTTGACTGTTGCCAGAGAGATGCTCTTAAACTGAATTTTGATATGCAATTTTCTTTGTATAATGTTTGCTCTGTGATAAATATTCAGTAATGAATCAATGCATGGTCAAAAGTTATTTAATAATTTGGCTACAGAATTACTGTGTCTCTATCTCAATGGAAACAAAGAAAAATGTTGAATTGCTATGTAATAACAATTTTCACATGACAGTGAATGCTGAACAATTTCCTCTCAGATGAAGGGATTTGAGACCACAACAATGCTGCTCTGGAGAAGAATGCTCAGAATATCATGAGCAGAACATGTGATCTATAAGGAAGTTTTTAAAAAAAAATGTAAACATGTTATATATATATATATATATATATATATATACTTAACATCAGAAAGAGTTGGAATTTTTAGGACACAGAGTAAGGAAAGAACGATTAGAAAATTTGGCATTCCACGACTTTCTATCCTTTATAGCGCTTACCAATATTTATCTTCTTTACTCTCTCTCCCATTCCCTGTTCAACCATCAATTTACACAAGCTTGGAAGAAAGGTTATTTACTGTTTCCTTCTACCTCGCTTGCCTTTTAAGATGTCATGTGAGTGTCAAATTCTCCAAGCCCTCTTTTCTCATTATGTATCCTAGAAATTTAAACATTCTGATTTTAAGTTTTTGTTTCCATTTCCTATAAAGCTTCCTAGTTGTTTATATGATCTGTCTTAGGCATTCTCAGTATCTCTCTGTAGAACCACATCTCTGTATCAAGTTTCTTCATCTGTGAGAAAATTTTCTGATATTCACTGCCATATTAGAGGCTTGATATTACATGGCAGTTTTGCACACTTTCGGTTTTAATGAACTTTTCCTCTTTCTTAATGCTTTGTTTATCTTTTGGAAAGCATCTTCCAATGTGTCTTTGCATTTCCATTTCTAACATCTGTTAAAACATTCTCCAGATAAGAAATAGTTCATAAAAGATTCTCCAGTGCCACCGAGTTTCATGCACCTGTTTTACATGTGACATCACTTTGAACAAATTTGAAATCAAAATCCAACAAAACTTTCCTGCTTTTTCTAACAATATCCAGTTCTTGATAATTACTCAGACAGTTGAATGTAAACAAATAAAACTTGTTTTAATATCAAACAGTTCATCTACAATTTTGATTCTGATGTACTTTGAAAAATACAATAAAATATTTAGACAGACCTTTTCAGTTAAATTTAACAAAACTTGTTTAGAACAATTCATATTGTCTAGATAATGCACTATTTATCCATCTCTCTCTCTCTCCCTCATATATATATATATATATATATATTACTAATTACACTATCATCGTTTCAATCTTTGGTATCGTCAGATGTTAACGTCATCTTTTTTTCTTTAAATCTGTATTGAGCACTTTTTAATACTATTTACTGACTTAAATTGACTCTGACCAATAATTGTTTAATATATATATATATATATATATATATATATATATATATATATTGAAAGAAAAGATGTGACAAATTAAAAAAAGGTTTTGTGATTAGTTTCATTTTTTTAAGACTTTATTGGACTGGGTTTGTTGACATTTTTATAAATACACATGAGCAAGACACTAGTAGTTTAAAATTTAAAACAAATTTTTTTTTTCAGTCTAACTAAATTCATCTGTATTATTTTCTTTTCATCGTCTTTGTTATTAAATATTTCACATTAAGATAACAGAAAATCTGGCAAGAACCTGGACATAAATTTACTATGGCTGAACAAGTGATTAAAGCACTTTCTAGACATTTTTTGTTTTAGTGAATTATTTTCTCCTTTTATTAGAGTAGCATTTTTATGTCAAAATTGTGGTGAGTTTCATTAAAGTGAACAACCAATGCATTTTGTGCGTTGTTTTTAAAATGTCTTTTTTATGCTCAATATATATTTTTCAATTTGTCATACATCTTTTCTTTCAAAACTGTTCTTGATATATAAAGATTTATATATTGTTATCCCATATATGACTATATATCAGGTTATTTTAAAAAATACATTCATAATTTTCTTCAAAATTTGTGTTCATTTCAATGAAATAATTATGAACACTTGAACAGAGGAAAACAAGTGACTATAGATCAGGTAATTTTAAAAATTAAATTTTCCACTATTTCAAAGGGGTTTATAATTATCGAATTGAAATTTCTGTGAAATGAACACAAATTTTTAAAAAAAGAATTTTCTCACTCTAAACATTTTCATGGATACCTATTTTTGAGTAGATGGTCTGTTTATTTTAAATAGTTTATTTATTTTCATATTTTGTCTATTTAAGAAATATTAAAAGAAAATGTGCACCTTTCAACATTCAGCTTCGCTTGATTGGCAATACTCTTCATGGCTGAGTTACTTAAAAGCATAGCGATTTAATGATGCTTTCTTGGGTTAACTTATGGTATGGTTTTTAGGTCCTTCTTAATTCTGTTGCATGATGTGATCAGCTCTCCAGGCTGATAATAACAAGAAGTCACCTTCCTAACAAACCAGCCATGGAGAGATTCAAACCTGGGTTTCATGGTTGGTAAATGAATTTTCTAAACAATTGGTCACATATATATATATATATATATATATGTGACCAATTGTTTGAAAAAAGTAACTAAAGTTGTTTCAATTAATTTATCCAAGGTTGTATATAATATATATATATATATATATATATATATATATATTATATACAACCTTGGATAAATTAATTGAAACAACTTTAGTTACTTTTTTTTCACCATATGGTCAGTTTTAGACTCACTGGAGTGACAGGGTGTAATTGATTTCTATTTTTTTTTTTACCCTCAGATTAGGTCATTTGCAGTGGTGTGCAGTAATCTGAATTTATTTTTGAAATTTGTTTGATCTTGAAAAATATTGCATCATCAAGGATTGCATCATATTTTTATCATGTCCAGACACTATTGTTCTGACTGTCCTACAGCTATCGTCTGCAATGGACGTTACTCCAAGGAAGTGTATAAAAATTGTAATATTGCACAAACATACTGGCAAGCCTTACAGAGAGATAGCAGATATTGTTGGTGTCAGCCTTTTAACTTTCAGTCATGTCATCAAGGCAAAGAAACAAACTGGATCCATCAGTCCAAAGCATAAAGGAAAATGCAGTCAGAAGAGGAAAACAATGGCAAGAGATGATGTATACATGATCAGGAAAAGTGGGGAAAATCCTAAGAAGACATTCATTTTATTTCAATTAATTAGCACAAGAGTGTGTGTGTGTATATATATATATATATAATCTCAAATACAAATAAATACAGGTATATGATCATGAATAACATTGACCAAAATTACTGCTTCAGACTTAATCCTGTTTGTAAATATTCAATTATTGATGTTTGAAAAGTATGCCATAGAATATAGTTCAAGAAATAGTTTTTTCTAGCCTTTTGTAAACTTATAATTACTGCCGTAAAAGCATAATTGTGGAAAAATTCAGTCAGGCAGTCAAGTACTATACGTGATACATGCTTTGGGCGATCATGTCTCGAAAGAGGCATGACTGACTGGACAAGATTATCTCACAGTGGGTTGCTATTGCTTTCTGTGGTAGACTGGTTGCCAGCCAAGGCTATAAAACCCAATCTATCCTATTATTTAACTCATAAATGGAGGGAAGAGACAGTTTAATACATTTCCCAAGGATATTTTGCATAAGTGAATGCAAGGAATTCAACTGGAATTTGAACTCAACACCTCGATTTGTCATTCCGAGTTGATATTTACTGTACCACAACTCATTATTCAGAATGTAAGTGGAAAGTTACCTGGGGCTATGATAAATACAAATACAATTGTTTTAGGTGGTGTCTTTTACTAAACAAAATTTCAGAACACTGATTCCATCTTATAAAATGAAACTCTCTCTCTTTCTCCATAGAGCCAATGTATAGTTTTGTCTAGGGTTATGTTCTATGGCATATTGGCTTCTGAATAAATGCTCTGATCAAGCTCATCTAGTTTCATGGCAGTCATAAGTTCTATCATTTTGGTAAAATTATATATCTCTGTGGATTAAATAGTTTAAATTCAACATTGCTGGAAGATTACTGAGTTCCACAGATGCATGAAAACTGTGAAGTGAGTATAATGTCTAAAATTCTTGTAATAAAAAAAACAGAAAAAGGCAAATGAAGTAATTGGCTCAATAACACCTGTGATTTCTTTTAAAGAACCATAGAATATAAACATAAAAAACGGCAGAAAGCACATTCAATTAAAATGATGTATTAATCAAAATGTTTGATTTCAGGACAACAGTTAATATTTTTCGGATCATCTTAATTGTTATATGATTATTATTGCTTTCTTGTATGGATATGTTCATATGAGGTGTCTAATAGTTATTACTGAAGACCAAGTGACAGCAAGTATCCTATGTACTCCAGCAATCTCCTTATTATTCTACTTATTTCAGCCATTTTTTTAAAATTTGGATAGTTTTCATATTGTATGTTATTTGGAACTCTATTATGTATTATTCTCCTTGTGCTGTGTCCCTTCAGGATCTAGACGGTCATGGACTTCCTTTTGGCTCTCACTTGTTGCTAACAATATTTTTCCTCTTGGTATCTCTCCCAAACCCCACTCCACCATCCATTTGCTCAGGCCTATTAAGTATCTCTTGTACTGCTTTCCCCTGTCTCTCTTTGCTCTCCCCTGTCTCTCTTTGCTCTTCCCTGTCTCTCTTTGCTCTCCCCTGTCTCTCTTTCTGTGAGTACTAAATTCTAGAGGCCCTCTTTCCTCATTATGCATCCCAGGAACCTCATCTTTTTTTTCTGATGTTAACTATGAGTTTTCTTCTTGTTTGCATCCTCTCCTCTCATTGTAGCTCATGTGTTCAGTCCATAGTATTCTAAGCATCCTTCTGTAAAACCATAATTCTGCTGCCTCAAGCCTATCCTTCATCCTTGATGAGATCATCCAATATTCAACTTTTATACAGAAGGACAGATATCACATAGCACTCCAACTCTTTTTTCTTTGTTTCCAATGAGATTTTCCTGTCTTTCAGTACTCTGGTTAACTTTTGAAATGTGTCCTTGGCCATGCCAATGCAGCTTTGGATCTCAATGTCACTCTTTCCATTGTCAGTCAGAACCCTTCCCAGGTATTTAAATCTCTTTACTTGTTTTATTTTAGTTTCTCCAATTTGTAGTTAGCATTTTGGAGTCTTTTTACTGATGACCATACATTCAGTTTTCTTTAAGTTTATGCTCGGTCTTTTCTTCTCACTTTCTTTTGCTACCTTCTGTAGGAGGTCCTGCATTTTTCTTCCCATGCTATCAGCACCATGTCATCCATGTATCTTATATTGTTGAGACTGTGGTCACTAATGACGAATACTAGCAAGGATTTTATTTCTCTCAATTGTTTTGCTGTATAAGTTGATCAGATACCATGTGCATTATGTATCTTACTTAAAATTTGTTATATTTATAAGTGAAGAGATTGTTTATGGATATGAATGCTGTGATGTAATCTTTGTTTAAAAAATTAGTGATAATAATGATTAACTTTGAACATGACAAACTCTGAGGCAAAACACCAGAATACATTTCCAAATCCAGTCACAAAAATGAATTACGTTTATACTACCTACAATCATGTCATGAACAAAAAACTCAGTCATGCTTAAATAAAAACTCATAACATCTGTCTGATTCCAACTTGGTAAAATAGTTTTGTTTGAAATGCTGAGTGAATACAATTCTAAAAAATTATACAATAAAAAATCAGCAATGCATCCATTGTATTTAGTCTATATATCAATATGTCTTATATAGCTTGAGAAGTTTAATAGTGAAAATTTCAGCTTTCCAGAAAATTATTTGGTTCTTCAGGTATATAAGGTATATTACTGAAAGGTAGAAATCTTTACGTGGCTTTAAGCAATTGTTACAAGAGAAAAGATGAATCTACAGTAATCAATAAATCTTCAGAAAAAGATATATATATATATATATATATATATATATATATATATGTATTTTTTTTTTTTAAATGGCATAAAATTTCCTTCACAGATAAGGCTAGCAAACAAGTCTTGAAAAGACTATTCAAGGAGAGAAGTCCAATTTAGGAAAGACAGTTTTGTGCCCAAATCAAAAATAGACTGTATGAAAAGAAGTTAGTTTTGATGAAAGAATGCATGCTGGGAAAAACTGAAGTTTAAAAAATTATAGACAGAATAAAAAGTAACAAACAAATAAAAATATTAAAAAAAATTGGATTTTTTTTTTCTCAAGGTAAAAATGACTACAAAGAAAGGACAAAATAAAAATGGATGCTTTTAAAGATGGCAGGAACGGTTATAGAATATTGATGCTATCACTTATAGATTAAAAGTCAAATGTTTTTGGAAGCAAACGTAAGTAAATTCAAAAGGAATTGCATGACATTTAAGTTTAAAATCAGTTGCACAAAAAATGGTTCAATACAAGAATAAAGCAGTGACAGATAATCTGTCTTGTAATACAATCATGAGAATTCAATATTCATCTTCACATCATGAGTCCTTTTACTCATTAGTATTCCAGGGGTATTACATGTATTGCAGCTATTGCAGCAGTGGTGTGCTTTGGGTAATATTTTCTGATGAAGTCCATTCCTTTTCAGGCCGGTTTTGAACTGAGTTTTCCTCTCCTAGACTATTTGCTAATTCAAGGAAAAAAGAGATCCAGTCAACCCTGTTATTTAATCCATAGCTGGAGGATTAACGTTCATAGATTGTATAACAATAAGATAAAGTAGCAGGTAACCTACTTTATAAATTTGAGCAAAACAAGAGGAATGAATCAATAGCTACATCTTCTACTAAGAAGGTTGGGTCACTGCGTCTGGCCAGGAAGTTTTTTTTTTGTCAGAATTCATCCTGCACATTTATAAATCTACCAGTTATCCATGCATTGAATAATGTTGCCATGTCTGCTTGGGTGCTCCTGCTATTCTTTTCAGGGTTCTTGACAAAATCCAAAGGATCTGCAATGTAGTCAATCTTGCTTTGGAAGCTTGACTTCAGTTACTTTCTCACCAACAGAAAATGGCTTCCCTCTGTCTTTTCTACAAATATGTTCATGGCTTCTGCTCTGACGAGCATCATTTCCTGGTGCTTCAACAACATGAATTTACTCATGCTACTAGATTAGCAACTAGGTCCTTTCCTTTTACTGTCAAAATAGGTAAATGTAACCATCACTTCTACTCTATCAGTTTCTTTTCAAATACTTTCACAGGTTCTGCTCCAATGAACTTAGCTCACTGGTGCCCCTTATGTATGAATTTACTCAAACTACTAGACTAGCAATTAGGTCCAACCCATTTACAGTGAAACCAATAAAATGTAACTGTATCTTTAACTCTGGCAGCTTCTTTTCTTGCACTTCCCGCCTGTGGAATTCCCTTCTGTATACTTGCTTCCCCCACAGCTACAATCTCCAAGAATTTAAATGAAAGGTCAATAGTCATCTCCTATCTCACTAACTCGCATTCTTTCTCTCAAGCTCTTTTCTCCGTCCACTCCACTCTCATCATACCAGTATTCTCACCCTTCTTTAACCCTCTTTTACCTTCTATAACCTGTCCCTCTTATCACTTTTCTCGTATGTAACCCACTGTGCACCAGTGGCAGTAAAACTGACTTGCCTGGGATGAAATGATTAAAAAGAAAAAAACACTTACCACTTGTGGAACTCCCTTTTATATACTTGCTTTCCTGATAGTTACAATCTCCAAAAGTTTAAGTGCAATGTCAATTGCCATCTTCTTTTTCCTTGATTCCCATCTTTTTATTGTTCTTTCTTTGACATCCCCTGTTTCCTCTCATTCTGATCCCCTGTGCACCAGTGACAATACTACCTCACTTGTGGTGAAATATTTATAAAAAAGATGGCAAAATAAGTATGTAAAAAGTAATTATTGCTGAGAGAAATAAGATAGGGAGCCATGGCTCCCTATGATCTCTTTCAACTATGGCATTTATGAGATTTAGGTAGACTTAAATATTTTATTTGAAAGGCATCATTTAAAAAAAGTGATTATTCAACTAGCACAACTTGAGAACAGAGATAATTATGACTCTACACTGTTTCTTTATCTGTTAATTGCTATGTATTTTTGGGGAAGAGAGTGAAGTGGTTTCCCCAATTTCCTCTGGCTTGGAATTGATTTTTATTTCCCTAGACTAACTGTCATTCAAGGCTAGAGAGCTTTGTCTACCCCAGAATTTAGCACATACCTGATGTGGTGAAGGAATTAAGCTGTCTTTTAAAAGGGTATTAATGTGAAAGTGAATGTAACGAAATAAGCCCAAAATATGAACTCGGCTTACCATTTCCATAGACTTCATGCACATCTCATTCTTTGTATAATGGCTGGCCACTCATGTTTGTAGATGCCCATTTACTAAGGTGGCTAGCTAGTCCATTGCTGATCTCTGCTCAGGCACATACTGTATTTGTTCAACATCCACAGAGCCAACCTGTGATTTATGCTGCAATTCTGCTGAGCAGATCTTTATCACAGTTTTTGAGAGAGAGCATGTTCTTTGGTGGGATCAACAGTCTGAACAAGGCCAGTACACTGAAACCCTCAGGTCCCAGGCATGACGGTAAACTGCATCCAGCAGCAAGGACTCTGGTTGGGGGGTTTTGATGGACATGAAACCACCTCTTAATTGCTGTTGTTCTTAGGTCCACTCTGACCTGGAGTGGTAGCATCTGTTGGGGTCCCAGCTGTGGACAAGTGGTTGGCTCCCAAACTGGGGTTAAAACACTATGAAAGTATAAAAATACACTTTTATTGAAATATATACATAAAAATAGACTTTTATAGAAAATTATATATTTTTGAAGGAAAAATATTACCAACAATACATTTTTGAAGAAACAATTATTATCATAACACATTTTTGAAGGAAAAAATTATTCTTCGCAAAACATTTTTGAATACAAAACTAGAAGACATCTTCAGTTTTCTAAAATAAATATGAAAAAAACTTTTCATTAAAATCTGACTAAATCAACCCTCTCACTATAACTGAACAGTAAAAAATAAAACCCCACCTTTTTTACATTAAATAACCCACAGAGGTTGATATGCCATTAAACAAAACTTAGACATGATTGAATGTTATCACTGTTGGAATGTAAATGATCTTTTCTGTCTGTTAAAACATTTTTTTCTACTGAAAACTAAAAATTGGTTACTTGATTTTTCACATCAAAATTTTGAAGGACAATAGCAGTATTTAACAATCCTGTATCAGAAATGACATATCTATCTGAAGATTCTTTTCTGTGCCATATTCCTTCAGAAGGTTGGCAGGGTTAGGGTTAGATCAACCAAATGCAGGCAACAATTCTACTTCAGCAGCTTCTTTTCTCGCGCTTCCTGCCTGTGGAACTCCCTTCCATATACTTGCTTTGCTGATGGCTACAACCTCCAAAAATTTAAATGCAATGCCAATTCCTATCTCTTATCCACTTAACTCCAGCCCTTTCTACATCACCCTGTATATCTTGTTCTTTTCCTTTCCCTCTACCTTTGCAACTGTCTTCACACCTGTGTTCACATTATTCTCTTGCCCTTTCTCTGACATCCACTGTAGCTGGTTTGTCTTTCTCTTCACTCTCCTCCTGCCTAAAACTTTAACTCTCTTATGTAGTCCTCTGCATGTCAGTGGCAGTACCGCCTTGCTTGGAGTGAAATGATTTTAAAAAGACCATAGCACACCACAATTTCCTGTTCTTTGTAGCTCTGAATAAATTGTCTTTTTTATCGTCTCTCCTAAACCTTGTTTCACCATCCATTTAATAACGCTTATTAGATATGTTATACATTGTTTTCCTCTGTCCCTCAATCTATTTTGTGAGGGCTTACAGCCTATCATGTTGAATACACCGGTTCTCGCTCAATCACCGAAGTTAAGCAACGTTGAGCCTGGTCAGTACTTAGATGGGTGACCACTTGGGAATACCAGGTGCTGTAAGCGTATGGTGACGGATGTGCGTTGTGGTGCAGTGGATATCAGCTCGGAAAGAGTAATCTGTGAGCCGAGTTCGAATTCCAGTTGAATACCCTGCATTCACTTAAGCACTGGTACCCTTGGGAAAGGTATTAATCCGTCCATTCCCTCCAGTTATGGGTTAAATAACAAGGGTAGGACTTGGGGACCCTGCTCTTAAAAACAAATTCCAATGAATCGTGAAAAGAAAAACGTTGTAAAAATAAAATAACCTTACCCAAAAATCACTGGTCATGACCTTAAAATGATCCCATAAGGATTGATAGGTCGTTAAGCCTCAAAAACAAACAAAACAAACTATTTTGTGAGCATCAAATTTTCCAAGCCTCATTTCCCAGAAAATTTCATTTATCTTTTTCTGATAAATATAAGTGTCTTTTTCATTTTTATTGTCTCTAGAAAATGTGTTGTTGCTCAAATATTCTGTCCATGTATTTGCAGCATCCTTCTGTAAAACCAATTTTTTGTTGCTTCAAGTCTCTTCTTCATCTGTGTAGATTTGCTGTAGTATAGGAAGACTGATATTTGTGGTCCAGTGGAACGAGAAATCGTGGAGCCGAGTTCGAATTCCAGTTGAATTCATTGCATTCACTTATGCACAAATACCCTTGAGAAAGGTATTAATCCATCTCTTCCTTCCAGTTATGGGTTAAATAACAGGACAGATTGGGTTCTATAGCCTTGGCTGGCAACCAGTCTACTGCAGAAGGCAATGGCAACCTACTGCAGGATAATCTTCTGCCCAGTCAGTCATGTTTCTTTCAAGACATGATAACCCAAGCGTGTTTCACGTATGGCACTTAACTGACTGATATTAGGCAACAGTTCATTACTCTTTTCTTTGTTTCTAATGAAATTTTTCTTTCTTAATACTTTGTTTAGCTTTTGAAAGACATCTTAAGCTATCTTTCTCAAAAAAGCACATTAGAGATTGTGAGTTTAAACCATTTTCACTGAGAAATATAGCCCACATATGCTTAAAAAAGTATGGTCAAATAATATATTTCTTGTATACAACAACACTAAGGCATACATTATGCTGTCAAAACTACAGTCATGATGGATGCTTTTGTCATTCACTATTGTGGCGAAGGCGTCTTTAGAGTTTTATTTTAGTTTATGAGAGAACATCAAAATGTCATCAGATTAAACTGTCCTTAGTACCCAAAGAAAATCAAGAGGATTTTTTTAATTCTTTTTATAGATTATTTTTTACGTAGATGGCATTTGAAAAACAATAGATAAACTTTCTATTTTTGTTAAATAAAAAAAACTGTTTTATTTCTGTTGTCAATTCTATTTTGTTTTATTATCTGAGGGGTGGAGTCTAAAGAAGGGAGAGGAAAGTAAATCAAGATGGGAGAATTTTTGATTAAAAAAAATTATAAAATAAAAATGATAGTTTTCGTTTTATGAAGTTAAAATGATAAAATTCTATTAAAAGAAAATGTCAGATACAAAAAAAAAATAGGCAAATAAGGAAAATGTTAGAAAATACAAGATGGGCTAGTAATTTATTTAGCTTAGTTTGACACAAGGCTACAAGTACAGAACACCCTGTGAGGCTGAAACTCCTTATTAATATTCAAATCTTCCTTTGCTGACTAATATATCATAAGTCCTGTTTATTCAAATTAGTTTGAAACAAAGCCTGTGAGGATGAAAATCACTATTCAGTGGTAATAATTAGCTAGACTGACTTGCTATTGTCTTATACTGAGGCATGTAAAAAAAAAAAAATTAAAAATAATTTATTAAGTATACCTTAAGGATATGTGGGTGTTGTCATGGATATCAGTTGAAATTCTGGGAAAGTCTATTCCATTCCTTTTTACACGAGTGACATTGGAAAAGGTCTGAACCTGTCACTTTTACCTCCAGCAATGGATTAATTTTCAGGGTAGATTGGGTTCTTTAGCTTTGGTTGAAAACCAGTCTAAGAGAAGGAAAACTCTAAATTCCAAACTGAGGTAGAAGGAAATTACTCAGCAGTCTGAAGAATGCATGACAATTCACATGTAATAAAGAAATGTGTGGTGAGTCACGTTCACCTTTGATCTGCAGGGGAAATTATATTTAAGAACAACATTTAGCTTAGTTTTGGCTTAACTTCACAATTATTGGATAACAAATGCAGGCTGAACTCTCTGTATTCTGTAATGACCAGCTTGCAAACCATTACAACCAGCAGAGCTTGTGAATCAGATTAGAAAAAAGGAAAATATAAAGCAGCATTTTTTTGTTTGTTTTAAATGAGCATTTGACTTATTCAGATTGGTATCTTCATCTTTAGAATCATATCATTTTTGGCTGTTGTTCCTACTGGCCTTCTTCTTAATCTGTAAATAGTAATCTGTTAATTTCAAATTAAATTCTTTATTTAATCTACAGAGTAGATTGTTCTTATTCATTTTAGGAAACACTTGTTTCTTCAGCAAGTCGGTGTATTAAATTCTGTTTAAGTTTTATCTACTTGCATAAACTTTCTCGAATCATTATTTTTTTTTTCAAAATGGCCAACTATGGGCTCTAAACTTTAGTGCTTTTGTAATATAGTGACTAGAAGTCACTTGTTCTTTTAGCATTCTGGCAAATTCTCTTTTGTTAAAATTAAATTCAATTTTTGTTTCATGATCTTCCTGATATAATCAGTTTGCAAGAAGGCATCTATGCAGATGAAACTAGCATTTATTCTTATCTCAATAAAAAATCTGCCAATGCTGACAAAGCAAGCCTTGCTGCTGCCTTTCAAAAGGACCTCCAATCTGTGGTTGAATTGGGTAGGAAATGGCTCATAAATTTTAATGCCTCCAAAACAAAATTGCTCCCTATCAGAATGACTGACACTAGTCTCCTACAGACCAAAACCCTGTGCCTCCTTGGACTCACTCTCTAAAGCCACTTCAAATAAAACGACTACATCAAATTTATAGGTGCATCTCATGCTAGAAAGGTTGGCTCTCTGTTGGGCCAGAAAGTTTTTCTATTCAGAATCCATTTTGCACATTCATAAATCTACCATTCATCCATACATTGAATTCTGTTGCTATATCTGGTCAGGTGTTTCTGCTATTCATCTTGAGGTTTTTGACAAAATTCAAAGGAGGATCTGCAATATAATCGATCCTGACTTGGCTGCCCGACTTCACTCAATTTCTCACTGATGTGATATGGCATTCCTCTGTCTTTTCTACAAGTATTTTCATGGTAACTGCTCTGACGAGCTTTTAACCTGGTTCCCCAACCACATGTATCCCATCTTTTTACCATCTAAATAGTTAAATGTAACTTTTCTACTCTAACATTTTTTTTTTCACAATTCCTATTCCTGTTCCTGGAACTCTCTTCAGTTTGCTTGCTTCCCTGATAGCTACAATCTCCAAAAGTTTAAATGCAATGTCAATTGCCATTGTCTATATCCTTGATTCTAATTTATCTTTTATCCTTTCTTTAATATTTCTTGTACCTTGATTTTTTTTCTCTCAGTGTAACCCCTTGCACACCAGTGACAACCCTGCTTTGCTTCACATGAGATGATTATCACAAAAAAATGGTTACATACAATTTTAACCCAATTATATGTCCTACATTTCATGTTTTTCTTGACTACTCTAATCTGGCCTTTAAATTTTTTATATACAATGATAGCTTTTTAACAGCTATCCATTCCATCAATGCATTTCTTAGTATCTACTGACACCTTATTGAACAGGTTACAATCATCCATCAATTGTCTTGCACCCATTTCTAGTTAATTCTTTACATTCTAATCAGTTTACTGACTGTCTTTTTGAGATGGCTGTGAATGTGACGGCTGTGAATGCTGTGAAGGCTGTGAATGCTGGACAATATCATCGAAAATGAGGACAAAACTGGAAGCGGCCGAAATGTGGTTCTATAGAAGGATGTTACGGATATCGTGGACTGAGCATGCAAGCAACGACGAGGTGTTAGAAAGAATGACAACAAAAAAGAAATTGATGCTGAGCATCAGGAAGAGACAACTGAAGATCCTGGGACATGCAATGAGGAAGGAGAGCCTGGAGAACCTGATACTGACTGGACAGATAGAAGGAAGGAGAGACAGAGGAAGGCAGCGGATAACATATTTGCAGGGCCTGATCAGGTGGATGACGGAACGGGGGTTGCCAGGAGCAACAGGAGCACACATACTAAGAGCCACAAGGGATAGGGAGACGTGGAGAGCCATGATCGCCTACGTCCTGAAGGGACAGGGCACATAGAAGAAGAAGAAGAATATTTATCAATTCATCCTTTGCTTCATTCCTGTCATAAAACAATTAATGAT
The DNA here is from genome assembly GCA_037127315.1 of Ascarosepion bandense. Lineage (NCBI taxonomy): Eukaryota > Metazoa > Mollusca > Cephalopoda > Sepiida > Sepiidae > Ascarosepion > Ascarosepion bandense. Next base: position 790,823 of record JBBBDQ010000996.1, on the reverse strand, counting down.
AATTTTTATTTTCCTTACCTAAGATTGAACTCAAAACTGACTGACTGTTAAATAACTCAATTTTTAAATTTTGTATTGATGAAGTCAAGGAGAAGTCTTAGAAATTAAAAAAAATAGCAATGTTAACCACTTACTTTAAAGGAAGTATTTCAGCATTGATTGACTTAAGTAGCTAGTGCACTATTGATTGAGATTTATAAAACCTCAATATTAAAATTTTTTTCAGAAAAATAGGTTTTTCAAGTCTAGTTGCTGTTAATGTTCTTTTTAGTATTGATGATGCAGGTTTCTTCGTTATCTTTTGTTTGAAGTGGTGTGGGCATGTTAATGTCTTCATTATGCCATTATTTTTTCTTCAAGTTACATGTGTTCTCTGTTTTAGTTTTTGCTACTGCTGGAAGTCTTTTAATGATGTGATTTTTTTATTAGTACATTACTTTGTTATTCTTTGTAAGGTTTGAAGCAGTATGGTCCATGCTAGCACCAACAGGCTTCATATACTCCAACCGATTTTTAAAAAATAACCTGAAAACTGGAGGGTTAAATATTGTCAGCAGATCTAGACACACATGAACGTCTTGCCTGACATCCAATGCATTCACAAATGTTTAAGCTGCCAGCTTTCTACAAATGTTTTCTCAGATCAATTATTAAAACTGGTGACTAGTGAATGAATCCTCTTGCTCATACTAAAGATAACTCTTCATCAGTCTCCTTAGGCCTGGCCAACAAAATCACAAAGATGTTTAGCCAATAACAAGTTACTTGAACATTTGTGACTGCAACAAAAAATGAGTAGTACATATACACAGAAGAGAAAATAATGATATCATCAGTCAGTTGAGTGCCATATGTGAAACACGCTTGGGTGATCACGTCTCGAAAGGGACATGACTGACTGGGCAGAAAATTATCCTGCAATAGGTTGCCATTGCTTTCTGCGGTAGACTGGTTGCCAGCCAAGGCTATAGAACTCAATGTGCCTTGTTATTTAACCCATAACTGGAAGGAAGAGATGGATTAATACCTTTCCCTGGGGTATTTGCATGTAAGTGAATGCAAGGAGTTCAACTGAAATTTGAACTTGGCTCCCTGGTTTCTTGTTCCGAGCCGATATCTACTGCACCACACCACACATTCCATATCACCCTCAAAATGACTATTTCTTCATTTGCTATCTCTGCTAGCTTTGTTAAATCATCCGGTTTCATTTTCTTTCTTCAGTTGGGGGTCAATGTGTTGTCTCAGTAGAGTTGATTTGGGTTTTCCTAAATCTTACTATATTGGGGTTAACAGGTATATTTAGCAGTGGACTAAAATGTATGTTGTGTACTGTAGAAAAGAAACGTGTAATTTCTGACTGTGATCATAGTAAAGTGACTTTTTTTTGCATTCATTGATCTAAGAAAGCAGTTACTTACAGCTGACAGTTTAGGTATATTTTTGTGCCATGCATGTCGTCTATACACAAGTCTCAATTTGAAAAAGACTGAAATAGAAAAGGTATATAAGAAAAATGAACCAGGAAGTAAAAGAACTTTGGTTTGCTAAAACCTAATGCCATGATATCAGTCAGTCAGTTAAGTGCCATACATGAAACACGCTTGGGTGATCATGTCTCGAAAGAGACATGACTGACTGGGCAGAAGATTATCCCGCAGTAGGTTGCCATTGCTTTCTACAGTAGATTGGTTGCCAGCCAAGGCTATAGAATCCAATCTGTCCTATTATTTAACCTATAACTGGAAGGAAGAGATGGATTAATACCTTCCCCAAGGGTATTTGTGCATAAGTGAATGCAAGGAATTCAACTGGAATTCGAACTCAGCTCCCTGATTTCTCGTTCCCAGCCAATATCCACTGTGCCACAATGCACATCCACGATATAGATTCACATCCACAGCCATGATATAGATTTCGTTAATATTTGTATACACACACAGTGAGAAAATCTACCAATATAATAAACAGATTTCTGTTCTGATGGTCTGTTTTATGCGGCTACCTTGAAGCAGAAAAAACAGTTGAAATTTTTGAAATGAGAAAGACACTGGAAAATGTAACACTCACAAGACATTAAGCAAAACAGAAGAGAAAATTATAAACTTGTGTATAAATGAATCTCATATCAAAAAAGTAAAAAAATCAAAACAAATATTTTTATGGCAACTGCACTGACAAGCTTTTTTCTCTGGTGTCCCAACAGAGTGAATTTAAGTGTGCTACTAGATTGGCAGTTAGGTTCCACCAATTTTACTAATGAAATAGTTAAATGCAACTACCACCACTACTCCAATAGTTCCTTTTTTTCACACTTCCCACTTGTAGAATTCCCTTTTGTTTACTTGCTTCCCTGATAACACAAAAGAGACATGACTGACTGGGCTAAAGATTATCCTGCAGTAGGTTGCCATTGCTTTCCACGGTAGACTGGTTTTCTTCCCTTTCCTCTGGATTTGTTTTCCAGGTCTCTCAACTGTAGTAGCTTTATTGTTAATATCACTCAATGGTATTTTTTGTTGCCATAGCAGGATATGACAACCCAACAATGAAATTCAAATTAATTCAAATTTGGGGATCAGAGTCCACTTTAGGATAAACTTTTGCACAGCAAAATGAAGTCACATTCTTCTTCTTCTTCATGTGCCGATTCCCTTCAGAATGTAGGCAATCATAGATTTCCACTTGGCTCTGTCTCTTGTCACTCTCAATATTTTTCCTCTCCCAAACCCTGCTCTACTACCCATTTGGTCAAGCCCATCAAATATGTCTCTCGCTGTTTTTTACTTTTCTTCTATCCATCCTGTGAGTATTAGATTCTCTAAGCACTCTTTTTTCATTATGTATCCCAAAAACCTCAACTGTTTCTTCCTGATATTAAGTATGAGTTTTCTTCCCATTTGTGTCCTCTTCAACTCATCAAGAGTTATAAATATTAAGGAAAGAGCAAATAAACCAGCAGAGAAAATAGTCATGATATCCTGAGTATACACATCTCATCTATCCAGAAATCTAGAGTGCTTCTCCTTAAGTTATACTGAATAAAGAAACCTAGAAGATTCATTGATAGACCAAAGAGCAATTAAATACTTTCAAGTATTACCTACTCTGGCACAAGGCTATAAATGGAGAATCAGTTAAGTGGCATACGTTATACATGCTTTGGGCGATCATGTCATGAAAGAGACATGACTGACTGGGCAGAAGATTATCTCGCAGTAGGTTGCCTTTGCCTTCTGCGGTAGACTGGTTGCCAACCAAGGCTATAGAACCCATTCTTTCCTGTTATTTAACCCATAACTGGAGGGAAGAGATGAATTAATACCTTTCCCAAGGGTATTTGTGCGCAAGTGAGTGCAATGAATTCAACTGGAATTCAAACTCGGCACCATAATTTGTCATTCCGAGTCTATATCTACTGCACCACAAACAATCTGCAAAAATTTAAATGCAATGTCAATTTCCATCTATCTTCTTAAATCCTGTTCATCTTTTATCCTTTTTTTTTTGTACCCAGTCTTTTCTCTCACTGTAACTCCCTGTGCACTAGTAGTGGGCCCCCAAACTTGCTTGAGCTGAAATGATTAAAAAAAAAACTTAGAGTAACAAGAGTGTAGTGAAGAGTCATCTGAAGGGACATATTTTGTCACTAGTTTTTATCCCCACTATCTTACAGGTAACAACAAAAAATGTTCTTCACATATACAGGTGAATATCATCAATCAAACCAAATTTTTTGCTAAGTTTTTGTGGCCAAGGTTTTGATAATATAAAAATGGAATGCAGAGGTCTGCAATCCCTCATCATGGTGTTGCAAAAAGATTCAGTTGTACTCCTTTACTTTATATGCTTATCCATGAAGGTGGTGGTAGGGAAACAGAGATAAAAATTCAGATGACAGTAATCTTTGTCACAAATTTTTGTAGAATTTTCCTCAGACTGAAAAACAGTTATTATAATAGGATGCACTTTATATATTGAAGATAAGATTCCCACAGGATGCCTTGTACATAACGATAATGAGCCTCACAACATAGGCAGCAGAAAATATAATGTAAACTATGCAATGGCAGTCGAAAGCTAAAACTAGAAAGTTATCACCCTGCACATCATCAAAATACACAAATTTTTATAAATAATTTAATTAAGATGTCTAACGAGTAATTAAATTATCCTTTCTTTACACTTTGTTCTTTCTTTTTTCAAGAGTCAGACTTTGAAACATTTTTTTTCTCATATTTTTACAAAAATTCTCTTTTCTTGCTTATTATTTAGTCTTTTTGAAATTATTAATTTTCAATGCATTAAGAATATTGTGTATGGTCGAGAAAAAGTAGTAGTATAAAAAGAAAAGAGAAAGATATATATATATATATATATATATATATATATATAAAATGGCTGAAAGAAATAAAAAGAAATGACACCGATGGAAGATATTGATTGTTAACTTTGAAGGTGCCGTCAATGTAAGTAAATTAACTAATTTAAGCGCCTGAAGACGTTCGTCTGGCAAAACAATTATGCAGACTTTCTATTTTATTTTATTTTTTCAAAAAATCCAATTCAAATTTAATTTTGGTTTTAAAAAAAAAAAGTAGAAAAAAAAAGAAAGTTACTTCAGACGTAGAAAGGATAGTGAATGTGGGGGAAACCAACAAATGAAAAGCTGACCGCAAAGAAATTGTAGATTGAAGATAAAAACAGCCATAAAAGGTATTATTATTGAAATTTCTCTTTGAATTTTTCTTTAAATTTATTGGCATACTTTTGAACACTTTAACATAATTTTTGTTAGTGGCATAGTGATTGATTTAAAAAAAAAAATTCCATTATGATGAAAAATTTACACATTCTTCTTTTTACAGAAAAAATATTCTTGAAGAGTACATTCATTCCATGATAGATTCTTAAAAATTTAAGGCATTTGCCATGTCTTTAGATTCCCTCTTCATGCTATTCTTTTGGCAAGAATTTTTAAGTATTTTAAAATGAAATTTTACTTATTGCTTCACTAACAGTTGTCAATGCAGTTTAGAAGGTAATAATTATACCAACAATGATTGATAACAAAATAATTAGTGACAACAAGAATAATATTGGTCATTTTAGTATAAATATTAAAAAGTAATAATGTGAGTAGCGATGAAGTCTTAAGGAAAATAGAAACAAAAAGGACGCTTATACTTAGAAGCTGAGAAATAATTTCTCCAGTACATAATTTAAAAAAAAAAATTTAAATGCAATGTCAATTTCCATCTATCTTCTTAAATTCTGTTCATCTTTTATCCATTTTTTTATTTTTTGTACCCAGTCTTTTCTCTCACTGTAACTCCCTGTGCACTAGTAGTGCCCCTCCACCTTGCTTGAGCTGAAATGATAAAAAAAAAAACTTAGAGTAACAAGAGAGTAGTGAAGAGTCATCTGAAGGGACATATTTTGTCACTAGTTTTTATCCCCACTATCTTACAGGTAACAACAAAAAATGTTCTTCACATATACAGGTGAATATCATCAATCAAACCAAATTTTTTGCTAAGTTTTTGTGGCCAAGGTTTTGATAATATAAAAATGGAATGCAGAGGTCTGCAATCCCTCATCATGGTGTTACAAAAAGATTCAGTTGTACTCCTTTACTTTATATCTTGTCTATGAAGGTGGTGGTGGGGAAATTTCTGCAAAAAAAAGAATGTGTAAATGTGAAACAAAAAGGACACTTATACTTAGAAGCTGAGAAATAATTTCTTCAGTACATAATGAGAAAAAACCAGGAAGGACATATTGAAAGCAAGATGTAGAAAAGCAGGAAATAACATAACTAATGGACTTGTGTAATTGGTTGGCAGACCAGAGATTAGAAGACATTCTACTTTGTGCATGGAGTCCTTTCAGGGTGTAGAACCCAATCTGTCCTATTTAATCCATTGATGGAGGAACAAGAGATGGATTAAGACCTTTCCTAACTATTTGCACAAAAGTGAATGCAACAAATTCAACTGGAATTCGAATTAGGCTTACAGATTGCTCATTCTGAGTCAATATTTATTGCACCACAACATCTATATACTATACAAAAAGTGTTAGTATCATTCATACATCTGCTTCATATATATATATATATATATATATATATATAAAAGACAGTGCAAAAAATTTGTGAAATGCTTATAGAATGTTACAATTATTAACCCAATACAAACTTAGTTTTAAGAAGAAAACAGTATTGAAATGAAACCTGTTCAATTCATACAAGAAGTTTTTTTTATGTGTGCTATGTACATAATAAACAAACTCTAGTGAGCTCATTATAATAGAAAGAGCCAAAGAGAAAGAAAAATTGTTTTGTAGACAGTCTTTTTAAATAATACAAACAAAAATGTTTTTTCTCTTTATCAGTTACAGATGTAATAACTTTTTTCCATTGTGCTTCTTCTTGAGATATGACTTTTGCCCTCAGCCATTTTCTTTTGCAGACACCCCATGCATTGTAATGTTTTCTTTTTTTTTTTACCATTACTGCTTTTTGACTGCATATACATTGCACATGTTGCATCTAAAATAATTCTGACAGTTTTTCTCATAACAGGACAATGCATACAGTTTTGAATATAGATATTTGTTTAGAATATCTAATACATCATCACTTGTCAATTTGATAAATGCAAATCCTTTATCCCTGTTGTTGGTCTCATTTCAATGCCTATGCCAAGTAAAGACCTATCAAAAATACAGCCCGTGTCTCTGAAATGGGTTTGTTATTGACACCCTCTTAATTAATAAATATGCGTATTATTAAAAATCTACTATTTCTTGACAAGAAAGCAGAAAATAGACCTGTTTAAGTCAAAGAAATTTCAACTTGTGTAAAAATACTAATCAATGACACGTGACATGCTGGAAAATAAGTCACATTGTATTCATTATACTTGTAAGACACTGATAGTGTTGCTCCTCTTGAAGCTTTTTTTTTGGCTGTCATTGCTTCTCTTGATTTTGTTTTGACTGTCGGTTGGGGCGCTCTCCACCTTTCCATGGAAATGGACTATTCAAATCACTATATAAAATAGTAGTGATTATACCTCGAGGAAGGAAGTCGAGTGAGCGAATCAGTCAGGTATTTCCGGTATTGCACCGGAAGTGTTCTACTAGTCAATCTCTCACGTCTCTATGACAATACTGTATACTAATTACCTTGTTCTGTATTCTACTAATCCTTACCTTTTATAAATACTTCTCTTTCCTGTCAATACACCTACTTTTATTGTGACACTATCTCACGCGGTGATGCTTTCTCTTCTGTGGGGATACTTTCCTTTGGTTGGTTTAAAACAACGGAGAGAGAAATTGATATTGGTGATATTATTAGCGTTTTATTGAATCACGTGATGTGAGCTTAGGAAAAAAGTTTTTAGTACCATCAAGTGCTTCTAAAAACACAGGAGCATAAAATAAAGTTATTTTAGATAAATACACATTTCTCATCTTTCATTTTATTATATAAATTTCTCTTCTTTTGGAGTTAAATTGTTGATTCTGCTAATCTGAAAACGTGTAGACAAAACAAGTGTCAGAGTGATTTGATAGGGCCACTGTTGAATACAACAGTCTGAAATAGCCGGACCTGAATTCAGTTCGATTTGAGTTGGCATAATCTCATTGGTCAAGCTAAGACATCCACAATCGAGTGGGCAGATACCGATTTTCATTGGCCAAAGGCTGTGAGCCGGCCGGATCCCCAAAGAGGATCGAAATTGGTTATAAAAATAGATGTTCGACACGAAAAGTTCAGTCTGTGAAAGTTTTTCCAGTTGGGTGACAGTTTTTGAGTTAGAGCTGCTATCAGTCGAAATGTAGCGACTGGAGGGAAAAATGGCCCAGCCGTGGGTCATGGCTCCCCGGCTGGTCGCCCACCATAGAACTTATGGCTAAAGAGTTAATTTCGAATGAAGCCTGCCGTAAATTAACTCAAAGAAGTTAATTTGGAAAAATGCGCCATCAACATGAATCCCGAAAGAACGCTATTGTTATTTTTTTTTAATCACAGGAGAATCGAAAATTCTGATTCTTTGTTTGCTCAACTTCCGTAAACTCCATTAAACACCGTTAAACTCCGTTAAGAACCCAAAAGAACTTTGCTGTTTTAGAAGTTACATAGGAAAATTGACAATCCTGATTATAGAGAATTAATGAAAAGACTTTAATGAGAAAAGAATTTGGCGAATATTTGAAGAGATCTGTTTATTTCAACGCTAATGAAACTTAGACATTTTACTTGAAGATTAGAAGCTATGGTGCTGTTGGCGAACTTTCTCTCTGTTGTAAATATCATTTTCGACAACTGTATTCTTGGAAAAAGACAGACATTGTTTTTTTTTCTTTATATAAAGACATTCTACGTAGCTCTCCAGGCATGTTCGACATGTTCATTTATTTTATTAATTTTTTTTTTGGTGCCGTGTTTATTTTTTTTTTTTCAAACCACAAGTGTACACCAGTATCTGGACCAGCTAAAAGGGATGACTATTAAAATTGCACGACAAAACCTCTGGGATCTAACCACAACGTGGGACAGTGGCCCGTTGTTGCAAAAGACGTCCTGTAATCCAGCTTTTGTGGCGACGTCATCGGGCAGGATAGTCACAACCAGCAAAAGCAACCAAACCAACCGTACAACCGGGTGGCAGTGTCACAACTGGGAACGTCACAACCGTCGGCGAGGACAAGTGTCACATTGGACAGATTGCCAGCCAGGCTGAGGCGTTACATCTAGTGCCGTTTCGGCCAGGAACTGGCTTGAGGGCTGCCATACCCTGTGCAGTCTGGTGCAAAGGGTGTTACATTATACTATTACATTGTTTAGTATTATTTCACATAATTCTGTTACCCGACGTAACACTGTCATTGCTCCACCAACTTTGTTTTAGTTGTCTTGGCCCTCAACTGTTAGAAGTGAAAATTTATTTATATTGTTAGATTTTATTGCTTGGATCCTATAGTCAATGATAACCAGACATCATTACTCTAGACATATATATCTTCTATGAGTCATGTCCCTCCAGGGTGTGGATGATCATGACTCTTTACAACTTCCTATTCTTTGTAGCTCTTAGTAACATTTTTCATCCTCATTCCCAGTGATTGTTCTGCAATACACAAGCTTGTTAGGTCAGTTACTAATCATTTCCCTCTTGCCTTCACTATGCCCTGTGAGTGCCAAATTCTCCAAGTCCTCTTTCTTTATGTGCTTACCCAGTTGGCTAAGACTGACTGCACCCCCCAATAAAAATGAGGCCGCCTGTTTGCTGTGGGTTGGCGATCCTTGATGGCTGATGATAGGATCCTAGTAGATGTGAGCTTTAGGCATTAGTTAGAATAATTCTGAATTCCATCATAGTACTTTGTCTCTTATTTGAGCAAGATGGGTGGTCAGAGAGACCTAACCTGATCACCCAGCTAGTTATTTCACGCCCTAGTTTTATTCCACGCACGAAAAACGCAACTTCAACAACCTACAAAAAAACCCATACACACACCAACCAATTTTAATCAAATTAGTACTATAAGGCAGTGGGAAGGGTGAATCAGATTGTAACTAAAATGTATTATTGAAAATTAAATCTTATATTTAATTTCACAGAGGTAGATGAATGAAAGAAATTATTTGCAATTACATATAATTACTTAGCCTGAATATACCATTTTTGTATCCCTCAAATGGGTGGGTGAATAGGATCCCCCCCCCAACCATCTCTCTTGATAGGGTAGGGAGCAAGGATGATGACAAAAAATATATGACAATGAAAATGAAAAGATCTCTGTTTGAATCAAGTTTTGTTAATGAATCTGAATTGTATAGTTACTTCCTTCAGTATTTAATAATGGAGTCACTTGAAGAAACTCCTTTTACAAAGCTATCATCATTTATAATTGAAAAAATAATATACTCTCAAATTACTCCTACAGCTGTTTAAAAAAATAAACAATGCAATAATAATTCAAGTAGAAAAAAATGTCTGCAGAAAATCAACATTTTAGTAACTTAAAAATCAAAAACTATCTATAACAAAATCTAAACCTATCAAGAGATGTAATCAAAAGTCCAGACTTGGCAGCTTACTCTCTTGAAGAAATCAAAATTAACTTAAAGAATCAAAAATGTAACTAGAATAAGAATTAAAAGAAAATGGCCAAACTAAAAACACCAATACACATATTAAAATTCAACACCCAAACCACCAAATTATATAAAAATAAGTTCTCATCACAGAAGTGGAAACTTAAATTCCCAAGCTTTTACAATATCATAATTGCCAAAGATTTGTCATTATAGACAGATGTACTAGAATTTTGGTATCTCCAAAAATGCAGCAGTACAAATCATCATGAAACTGAGTGTGACGGTACCATAAAATGCATAAATTGTAATAAGTCATCCTGCATCCTCACATCTATGTAAAGCTTAGCAAAAAGAAATAATTGAGATCAAATATACAAGAATTTTTTCCTGAGGTCAGGAAAATTGCTGAAAACACTAGACAAAATATTCAAATAAATTATTCAAATGCAACCAAAACCCAATATTACAGTGGCAAGATATGATTTCTGTGAATTAACAACATTAATCTAAGAGCTAAAGAAATTAATTGAAATCATGAAAACTGATATCAACAAGAAAAAGCAACGATTTTATTACATCCCATAAAAACTGATATCCTCATCAAAATATAGAAAATTCCAACTGGTTAAATTTAGAAACTAAAAGACTAAAAGAATCATCTTTTCATGCATCTCAATGTAAAAATTCCTCACCTATAACCCAAAGAGGAAAATCTTCAACAAAAAAAACAAAAAACACAAATGTAAAAAGCAAGAAAACACGCAAATTAGTCAAAAAGAGAGCTGTCATGAAGAAATTACCTAAAAACAGAATAGAAAAATAAAACAAGAAAGCACAACCCAATCAAAAATGAAAGCCTGCAAGGAAAAAAAAAATCACCTAAAAACAACCTGGACAAAATGGAAACTTGACCCAACAAAAACTGAAAACCTCAACATCACAATCATGGTTGAACACAAGAGGAGTAAAAGCAAATCAAAATGAATTTATTTTGCTTATTGCAAACTTTTGTCCTGTAATCATCTAACTTCGGGAAACTTTTTTAAAGGACAATGAAAATATAAATTTTAAAGCATACAATTTTATTACTAATAGTGAACACAGAGCTTCAGGTAGTACTTCTATGTAAGAAAAAATGATATTTTCCAGAACGAAATTGACTTGAATGTAGCACAACAAAGGTTGCAAAAATACTGACCAGCAGGAAAGATTAATGAAGGATTTTATCAATAGAAACAATATATCTCTATACAATGACAAGTCATATGCCTATCTCCATCCATTAAGTGGTACATATACAGCAGTATATCTAACCTTAAGTGATTCTGCAACATAGCTAGACTACCATGGGAAAGTACATTATAATATGTATCATAGTGAACACTTCCCAATTGCATTGGAAAACTCTGAATCTTTTCCAAATGGAAGAAGACCATATCGGAAAGAAAGCCAACTGGAAGGAATTTAAAAACACATGTACCCTAAAACTCACACCAGAAACTAATGTAGACAATCCAAAGTGCATCAATTATTTTACAAAAACACTTGGTATTGCAGAACAATACCTATCAAAATCTAAACCTGTCAAACATGACAGAACTTGATTTAACGATGAGTTTAAAAAAAGCAATCGGATTGCATCCAACCCAAGAAAATCTAAATATCTATGAAATAGAGCTAAAGCATACAGAATAATTAAATAATTCAAGCATGGAAGAACTTTGTATCCAATATCAATTCTAACACCAAAACAAAAATAGTATGGAATATGATTTGTAAAATCGTCGTCAAAACAATATAAAGAAGATATTGCAAATTTATTAGCACAAACTTTTCTCAAAACTCTTCCTCAATTAATACTACTATTTCAGAATATCAAAATAAATGAAGAGAAGAAAAAATTAAATTTCTACTCTAACAATAAAGAAAATTACAACCAGATTTACTTTACCAGAACTATTAGATTCTATAAAATATCATGCCACTTAGCCAGATGAAATGCACTATGAATTTCTCGAAACCTAAATATTTTCTTGAATTACCTACTCCTAATTTTCAATAATATATGGGTCAGTAGTAATATTCACTGTTTCTGGAAACAAGCTACCAAACCCAATCTCAGAACTTGGATATGACTTAGAAAATCCCTCAAATGATTATCCAATCACACTTACAAGTTGCTTACACAAAACGTTTAAAAGAATTGTTAAGAATAGGCTTAATTGGTTTCTTGAAGTTAATAAAATTACAACTTTCTCTCTTCGTAAAGAACAAAGAGCACAATCGATCACCTGGTTTGAATGAAGTCTTTTATCAAAAATCTTTTCATTAAAAAGGAATATTGAACACATTTTTCTAAAAAAAGCTTATGGTACCTCATGGAAATATGGTATCATGAAAGACTTAAATGAAATGGGACTTAAAGGAAGATTACCAATTCTTATCAATAACTTCCTGACAGAACAAACTTTTAATGTTTGTATCAGTATCACACTCTCAGACCTATTTGAGCAAGAAATGGGTGTCCTTCAAGGAAGAATATTATTGGTAACACTCTTCAATGTCAAAATAAATGGCATTATTAAATGTTTTAACCATAGAGTTGACTGTTCACTGTATGTATATAACTTTTCAGATGGTGCAGATTAAAAAATCACTGCATGATTGAATGGCAACTCTAACAGTGTCTCAATAAAGTAAACAAATTGGCCACAGAAAATGGATTCTCCAGGTAAAGAATGCAATGTATACTTTTGTATACTTTGAAAACTACACCATAATCCTGAATTAAGACATGATGATACAGATGTGCTTGTAGCAGATCAATACATATACCTAGGAATAATCTTTGATAAAAAATTATTCTTCATATTGCATATTGTGAGAAAGATGATAAAGCAACACAACTACTCTGTCATCTCTCAAAAAGACTGAGAAGCTGACAGACAGATGATACTGAAACTCTATCAAGAAAATCATTCTTGAAAGAACTTAATACCATCTTTCATCAGGGTCTGCAACTTTTTCTAGGAACCTAAAGTACATCCTCAATTGAAAGATTATATGCTGAAGCACATGAATCACTTTTGGCATAATGATAACATTGGTTAGCATTACAATATTACATCAAACTTTGTTCATGCCCAAGTAATTCAGCATACAACTGCGTTCTTCAACCTCAATATAAAGAATTATATAATTTCAAGGAAAATGCTATGAAATCTCTTGGCATCCACATAGAAAACAAACTCGAAAGAAACACTTTTCTAATACACAAATATGTTCTCTCAAAAACTTCTCCCTAGTCAATAAAATGGCACACTGTAATATTAAGTCTGTCAAAATGTAATATAACAATCTAGGCCCACCCGATGAAGTGAGGAAGCGGGGGCGTTTTCCGGCCGTTGAAAGGAACGGATGGTTGTTTGACCTTATTTCCGGCAGTAGCGGAAATGGCCACAAGAGGCAAACAGAACAGGTGTCTCTGAGAATTACGTGGGCGTGCGTAGGCGAGGCAAAAATCGGAAGTACCGGTTTGGAGATAAAAAGACCTCGGGCACGGATTTCACGACAGACGAGTCTGGGCAGAGAGAGGAGCAACAGATACGACGACACTCCCCCGTCACCCCGTCAACCCTTGGAAGTGCGCTCTCACTCTCTGTTCACTAGGCCACACGGTCCATCGTTCATTAATAAAAATATCACTTGATATATTTTTATATACATGCTTGTTTGTTGTTTGTCGATATACAACAAAAACACTCCAAAACTGAACCTGACACACATTTACTCATGGAAAAAAATCTATACTATCTCACAAAAACATAAAAATTGTTAGCATATATCCACTGAGGGCTCCAAAAATATTGATGGAGTTGGATGTTCAGCTCTACTGAATAAAACAATACTACAAATCCGCAATAGTGCAGGAGCTATGGCAATATACAAAATGCATTTTTTAGGGTTGGTGATAATGGCCCCACTTATCCATGGTTAGTATAATCAGCAAAAAACATTCAGTTGCAATTCGGGATTAGCCATTCCTTTACAAGGAAATATTCATTGTCTGAGCAGTTACTGTTAGACAAAATTTGTAAAATCTTTCTCCGAAAGCAGTTTTTCAGGGTAACAAGATTTTGAATTGCAAGGTTATCACTTTTTCTAGTATTGATGAAAGTTTCCTTCCAAACATTTTCTTTAAGGCAGTATAGAAAGTTAATATTTTGGTTCTATAATTTTCTTTTCAAGTTACAAGTGCTATCCATATTAGCTGTTATTGATATTAGAAATCTTTACATTAGGAGATTTCTGTTATTTGGTCATGGCCTTTATGATCTACAAGATCTGATGAAGGATCGTCTTTAAGACCTACATAGTCCATTTACTCGAAGCCATTTTAATCATTGATCTGAAAAAACAGTTGTACATAGCTGAGAGTTCAGACATTTCTGACCTTTTCAAAACTTTCCTTGAACTAAAATTACTTTACAAGATATATTTCAGACAGATATAAATGATCATATCCATGGTAAAAAGATATATAAGATTTTATTAATAATAGTATATAAAAAAATTTCATGTTTTAAATATCTTTAAATCTGAGTCATCAGATCTTGAGAGGAAAAAAGATAACGTTAATAAAATGACTACAGAAATAATTTTTGATTTTTACATTACAGAGTGAGACGAATAAATTATCTAAAAATTATGCAAAAATGAAAATAACACTGACATCTCATTTTAACCAAATATACCAAAATTATGCAAAAATATCTTAAAATATTAAAGAGTAAATTTATTCAATAAAATCACCATTGGCTTCAACCACGGCATCCAGATGACTTCAAACTCTTCTGCATTTTTAATGGACATTCTCTATATTTAAGTTTGTGAATGCTGCCATAATCCTTGCCGTCAGTTTATTTTTGGTATTACAAGGAGTTTTGTTGGTCTCATGCTGAATTGCACCCCACACAATAATCTAGAGGGTTGCAGTCTTGGGAGTTAGGTGGACACATGTATTGGGTGATGTAATTGCAGAAATTCTGACAGCCATGACTGGGATCTCCTGCCTGTGTAGAATAGTGCAGAGTCCTGTTGCCAGACATAGGGCCTTCCAGCAGCCACTCCTCGATCTAGAGCAACACTACCTCATCAATACACTTGATGTAGGCCTATGATTTACACCCAAACACTTTGAAATGTTTGTATTGAAGCTTCCAGTGTGAATGCCAAGCATTACAGCATGCTATTTTGAAATTTCTGGTGGAGTGAATTGTATCAGGTTGATCTTTTTCTCACAGGTAGTGTCAAACTGACCCTACTGTGAAGTTGACAAAAAAAAAAAACAACTAATGTGTGAAATTGAAAATACAAAATTGAGACAATTTACCCATTGCACTCTGTATTTACATTAGGATTAATATCCTCATCTTCAATATCATGTTTTGGTCACTGTGTCTTGAATCCTTCAAGTATCTGCTTGTCCAGATAACATTCAGGGATTTTTTAACTGATTCCTTTATTCTTCCCTTTTGTCCTTTTTTTTCTTCCCTTCCTTTTTGTCCTTTTTTCTCTCTATATTTTTTTCTTTTTATTCTATTCTCCTTTCTACTCTATACTGCTAGAGGTTCATTTTTAAAACTGGTTTAATGTGCATTGTGGTGCAGTAGTTATTGACTCAGAATGACAAATTGGGGAGCCAAGTTCAAAATACGGTTAAATTCCTTGCATTCACTTATGCAAAAATATTCTTGGGAAAGGTCTGTCTGTTCCCGCTAGTTAGGGATTAAATACTAGGACAGATTGGGTTCTATAGCCTTGGCTGGCAAACAGTCTACTGCAGAAAGCAAAGGCAACCTAGTGCAGGATAATTTTCTGCTCAGTCAGTCATGTCTCTTTTGAGACATGATTGCCCAAAGCATGTATCACGTATGGCACTTAACTGACTTACCTAGTAAATTAAATATTTTAAACTGGGAGTTGTGGGGGTACTGTATTATCTATAAAATCAACTGAGCTTGTGAGCATAGTGAAATTAATGAATGAAGTTAATGTTGGCCTTGCAAAACAAAACCTTATTAAGGAGCAAGAACAATAAATTAAAAGATTAAAAAATCTAATTATTCTTATATACACACAGTCTATTTGGGTAGCAATCCCTCTTTTAAGCAGTTTTTATTAAAATTAATTAACCTCAAAATGGCAACAATGTCACTTGCAAGATTCAAATTGCAGAGAACCAATATTATTTAAAAATTCAAATGTGGCTTAAAGAATTTTGCCCTTGATCAAACCAAATTCATAAATAATTATCCCTAACATCAAGGCTCATGTTACATCTTTCTGAACATAGCTCAATTAGGTCTCATTTAAAACAAATAGAGACCTGCCAAACTCTATCCAAATCATATTTGATGAATATTCTAGTATCATTCACATGTAAAAAAAACAAAAACAAATGCTAAAATAATGGAAGTATTATTAATAAAAAAGAAAAAGTCAACAGTCAATAACATCAACTATGAACATGGCCACAAAGTGCTTAGTGTGTTTGGAAAAATAAAACGTTTCTATAACTTTACATACATACATAAAACAATCCATACATTCTGTTAAAAGTAAAAATAAAATCATCCTTGATAATGGCTAAAAGTATTTCCAAAAGAGCACAGACATATGGAACATTGAAACAATTTTTACATAATTTATGTCCAGAAAATAAGAACACAAGAATTAAATAAAAAAAATGAAACTTAACCACAGTAACTTGTCAGTCATGTTTAATGAAACTTGACTCTGCACATGTACATAAATATTACACATATTCAGTCACTTGTAAAATAGAATTCATCCTCGATAATGGCTAAAAGTCTTGCCAAAAGTGCTTTAAAAACAAAGAATTTAGACAATTTCTATATAATTTATGTCCCCCCAAAAATCATGAGATCACATGAAAAATAAAAGTTAATAAAAATTAAACCATAATAAAAATTAACCATAATCCCTCATTAGTCATTTTTAATAAAAGAGAGATTGCTACCAAAATACAATATATATATATATATATATATATATATATATAATTTGTGTATTTAGACATGTCTGATTTAATAAATTGTGAACATTGTGTCTGCTTACTTTTAATAAAATTTGTTCATACCCACGGATAACCTTTTGTGTATTATAATTGAAAGATATAAGAAATGACCTGTAACTTTGACAAATGATTTTATTATTCATTTCTCAATACTTCGAAGTACTTTCAATCTCCTTTTGAGATCATCTTCAGGAGTGTGAGTTGTGGTAAGAAAAAATAACCACAAAACTGTGTTGTTAAATCTGCTGTAAATTTTCTTCTTGCTTAAATGTAATGATTGACAAATTGTTTAGTGTTCATTAGAACGTGAAAATTATCCAATATGGAATTTTTTTTATGTCATGGTCATGCACTTGTTAAAGCATGAAAAACTTTTTTTTATAAACATTTTAGAATATTACTACAGTATTCATAGCTGATTCTATTGATTGACAACTTAAGTTTTTTAATGAATACTGTGGTTATTTATATAAATGTCACTCATAACATGAACATATCACCTGTGACAAAAGTGGCTACAAAACATTCATTGACAAGTAGATAATGTTTTAAAAACTTATTACAGTTTAAGTCAACCTTTGACTTTTACCCAGGACTGTATATGCTCACAATATATGAAGGAAAAAAACATGAGTTAAAATGGATTCCAGGAGGAGACAGGTCCTTCTAGAAATGTCAGGGAAAATTATGCAGTGGATTTCTGAACCTAATAGTCATAATGAAGTGGCTGTAAAGGCCTGTAGTGAAAGTCTTTGGCAAATCTTAACCATTATAAGTGTTAATCAGTCAGTTAAATTATTTATGTGATACACGCTTGGACAATCATGTCCCTTTTGATTCATGACTGGGCACCTCAGTTTGGTATAATAGTTAGCAAGCTTGTCTCTCTAAACGTATTACAACTGAGTAGTGAGTTTGATCCACACTGGGTACTCTGAACATTTGGTTTTTTGCCACATTTAAGTAGCGCTTAGAAAATCAACTGATTGAGTGGCAGAAGATTTTTCTGCAGTAGACTGGTTGCCAACCAAGACTGAAGAACTCAATCTGTCCTGCTATTTAATCCATAGCTGGAGCGAGAAGAAATGGATTCATATCTTTACCAAGAGTAAATAAATGATTGCAAACAATTCAACTGGGATTTGAACTCAGCTCTCCGATTTCTCATCCCAGCTGATATCCATTGCATCACAATGCACATTCTTTATTATAACTGTACCTTATTCATAAGTATCATTTCTCATTCAATTGAATTCCATTTTTTTAAGGCCCCTCAGCTGCAATAGCCTTCTTATTGATTTAAGTATAAATCTTCTCCTCCTTTCATTGTAGGATGTGACAGCACAAAGTCAAACATAATATTGTTCTGCAATTTGTTGCTTGCAATAATAAGATAAAATGTTGCTCAACAAATATAATTACATGCTGTATTTTTAACATTGAAAAGTGATTATGAGTTCAATACACAAAATAGTGTAAAAGATTTGAAAATATGAAAACTGAGGGAGTTTTGAAACTTTCAAAAGGAACAGAAGATCAAACAGAACTTTTAGAAAAATTAAAGGTTACATAATCCACTTGTTTGAATAATGCATTAGAAGAGAAAAGACCACTTGTAAGCAATTAAGTTAATAAATGATTATTGGATAACAACCTTTCTCATTGTGTTGTAAATGTGATTCATTGAATGATTATAGACACTGGATAGGAAGTTCTTTCCTGTGCATTTTTCAGACATATCACCTTCATGCCTTGTCAGCAATTTTAACCAGTCTAAAACAAGAGATTCTTTGAATAATTCACCAAGCTGAAATCTAAAAATCTTTATTATAATCGATTAAAGAATTTAAAAAAGGTGTAACAAGATTACATGAAATGAAAAACATATTTTATGACTGAATATACACTGCTGATTGCAGTCATAGAAAGGAAACTACAAGATTTGCTACAGAAGGTAGATGAAGAGAGTGACAAAAAAGGACTAGAAATAAGCTGCAAGAAAACCTGAATGCATGGTCATCAGCAAAAAGAGCAGCCCAAAAATGTCAAATACAGGCAGGGGATACTAAAATCAAGCAGGTACAAAAATTTAAATACCTGGGAAGCGTTCTAACAGAAGACGGAAAGTGCGACACAGAGATCCGAAGGCAAATTGGCATTGCCAAGGACGTGTTGCAGATGTTGAGTAGAGTATTAAGAGACAGGAAAATTTTGCTAGAAGCAAAGAAAAAAGTAGTGGATTGCTATGTGATGTCAGTTCTCCAATATGGCAGTAAATGCTGGACAATATCATCAAAGGTGAAGGAAAAATTTGAAGCAATTGAAATGTGGTTCTACAGAAGGATGCTGCAGATATTATGGATTGAGTATGTGAGCAATGATGAGGTTTTGGAAAGGATGGAAACAAAAAGGAAATTAATAGTGACCATCAGGAAGAGACAGCTTAAGTTCCTGGGACATGCAATGAGGAAGGAGGGCTTGAAGAACCTGATACTAACTGGCCAGATAGAGGTAAAAAGAGATAGGGAAAAGCAGACAGAATGGAGGTTGTGTGGTGTAAAAGGAAATAGCATGCTAAGAGCCACCAAGGATAGGGAGACATGGAAAGCCATGATCACTTAGGTCCTGAAAGGACAGGGTGAATAGAAGAAGTGATTCTACAAATTTATAAGCATTAAAGATAGCATCAACAAACAAAAACAGTGGTAAATTTGCATCAACCTAATTAGACTACAGTATCATATCCATATTAATTTACTTGTGCTAGTAAATTAGCATCAAGGTTATGCTCATTTACAATCAAAATGTAATTGTCACTTCTAAACTACCAGTTTCTTCTACTGCATTTCTACACTATCAGTTTCTTCTATTGCACTTCTACACTACCAGTTTCTTCTGTTGCACTTCTACACTACCAGTTTCTTCTGTTGCACTTCTACACTACCAGTTTCTTCTGTTCTCTTCTACACTATCAGTTTCTTCTGTTGCACTTCTACACTATCAGTTTCTTCTGTTGCACTTCTACACCATCATTTTCTTCTGTTCTCTTCTACACCATCATTTTCTTCTGTTGCACTTCTACACCATCATTTTCTTCTGTTGCACTTCTACACCATCATTTTCTTCTGTTGCACTTCTCCACCATCAGTTTCTTCTGTTGCACTTCTACACTATCAGTTTCTTCTGTTGCACTTCTCCACCATCAGTTTCTTCTGTGGCACTTCTGCACTATCAGTTTCTTCTGTTGCACTTCTACACCATCAGTTTCTTCTGTGGCACTTCTGCACCATCATTTTCTTCTGTTGCACTTCTACACCATCAGTTTCTTCTGTTGCACTTCTACACCATCATTTTCTTCTGTTGCACTTCTACACCATCATTTTCTTCTGTTGCACTTCTATACCATCATTTTCTTCTGTTGCACTTCTCCACCATCAGTTTCTTCTGTTGCACTTCTACACTATCATTTTCTTCTGTTGCACTTCTCCACCATCAGTTTCTTCTGTTGCACTTCTCCACCATCATTTTCTTCTGTTACACTTCTACACTATCAGTTTCTTCTGTTGCACTTCTACACCATCATTTTCTTCTGTTGCACTTCTACACTACCAGTTTCTTCTGTTGCACTTCTACACCATCAGTTTCTTCTGTGGCACTTCTACACCATCATTTTCTTCTGTTGCACTTCTCCACCATCAATTTCTTCTGTTGCACTTCTATACCATCATTTTCTTCTGTTGCACTTCTCCACCATCAGTTTCTTCTGTTGCACTTCTACACTATCAGTTTCTTCTGTTGCACTTCTACACCATCAGTTTCTTCGGTGGCACTTCTACACCATTATTTTCTTCTGTTGCACTTCTCCACCATCATTTTCTTCTGTTGCACTTCTACACTATCAGTTTCTTCTGTTGCACTTCTACACTATCAGTTTCTTCTGTTGCACTTCTATACCATCATTTTCTTCTGTTGCACTTCTATACCATCATTTTCTTCTGTTGCACTTGTCCACCATCAGTTTCTTCTGTTGCACTTCTACACTGTCAGTTTCTTCTGTTGCACTTCTACACTATCAGTTTCTTCTGTTGCACTTCTATACCATCATTTTCTTCTGTTGCACTTCTATACCATCATTTTCTTCTGTTGCACTTGTCCACCATCAGTTTCTTCTGTTGCACTTCTCCACCATCATTTTCTTCTGTTGCACTTCTACACTATCAGTTTCTTCTGTTGCACTTCTACACCATCATTTTCTTCTGTTGCACTTCTCCACCATCATTTTCTTCTGTTGCACTTCTACACTATCAGTTTCTTCTGTTGCACTTTTACACCATCAGTTTCTTCTGTGGCACTTCTACACCATCATTTTCTTCTGTTGCACTTCTATACCATCATTTTCTTCTGTTGCACTTCTCCACCATCAGTTTCTTCTGTTGCACTTCTATACCATCAGTTTCTTCTGTTGCACTTCTTTACCATCATTTTCTTCTGTTGCACTTCTACACTACCAGTTTCTTCTGTTCTCTTCTACACCATCAGTTTCTGCCTGTTGCACTTCTACACCATCATTTTTCTTCTGTTGCACTTCTACCCATCAGTACTTTTCTTCTGTTGCACTTCTCCACATCAGTTTCTTCTGTTGCACTTCTACTATCAGTTCTTCTGTTGCACTTCTACCATCAGTTTCTTCTGTGGCACTTCTACCCTCATTTTCTTCTGTTGCACTTCTATACCATCATTTTCTTCTGTTGCACTTCTCCCACCATCATTTTCAACTTCTGTTGCACTTCTACACTATCGTTTCTTCATTGCACTTTTACCATCAGTTTCTTCTGTGGCACTTCTACACCATCATTTTTCTTCATTTACTTCTATACCATCATTTTTTCTTCTGTCCACTTCCACCATCAGGTGTGTTACTTCTATACCATCAGTTTCTTCTGTTGCACTTCTATACCATCATTTTCTCCTGGTACTTCTACACTATCAGTTTCTTCTGTTGCACTTCTACACCATCAGTTTCTTCTGTGGCACTTCTGCCATCATTTTCTTCTGTTGCCTTCTATACCGTATTTTCTTCTGTTGCACTTGTCCACCATCAGTTTCTTCTGTTGCACTTCTACACTATCAGTTTCTTCTGTTGCACTTCTACCACTATCAGTTTCTTCTGTTGCTTCTACCATCATTTTCTTCTGTTGCACTTCTATACCATCATTTTCTTCTGTTGCACTTGTCCACCATCAGTTTCTTCTGTTGCCACTTCTCCACCATCATTTTCTTCTGCCGCTTCTACACTATCAGTTTCTTCTGTTGCACTTCTACACCATCATTTTCTTCTCTGCTTCTCTACCATCATTTTCTTCTGTTGCACTTCCACTATCAGTTTCTTCTGTTACTTTTACACCATCAGTTTCTTCTGTGGCACTTCCTACACCATCATTTTCTTCTGTTGCACTTCTATACCGTGTTTTCTTCTGTTGCACTTCTCCACCATCAGTTTCTTCTGTTGCACTTCTATACCATCAGTTTCTTCTGTTGCCGCTTCTTACCTCATTTTCTTCTGTTGCACTTCTGCCTACAGTTTCTTCTGTTCTCTTCTACACCATCAGTTTCTTCTGTTTTTACTTCTACACTACCATCATTTTCTTCTGTTGCCTTCCCACACATCATTTTTATTACCATTGCACTTCTCCACCATCAGTTTCTTCTGTTGCACTTCTACACTATCAGTTTCTTCTGCTGCACTTCTACACCATCAGTTTCTTCATGGCACTTCCTGCCATGTTTCTTCTGTTGCACTTCTATACCATCATTTTTCCTTTGTTGCACTTCTCCACCATCATTTTCTTCTGTTGCACTTCACTATCAGTTTCTTCTGTTGCCTTTTACACCATCAGTTTCTTCTGTAGCACTTCTACACCATCATTTTCTTCTGTTGCACTTCTATACATCATTTTCTTCTATTGCACTTCTCCACCATCAGTTTCTTCTGTTGCACTTCTATACCATCAGTTTCTTCTGTGCACTTCTATCTATATCATTTTCTTCTGTTGCACTTCTACACTATCAGTTTCTTCTGTTGCACTTCCTACACCATCAGTTTCTTCTGTGGCACTTCTGCACCATCATTTTCTTCTGTTGCACTTCTATACCATCATTTTCTTCTGTTGCACTTGTCCATCAATTTCTTTCTATTTGCACTTCTACCTATCAGTTTCTTCTGTTGCACTTCTACACTATCAGTTTCTTCTGTTGCGCTTCATACCATCATTTTCTTCTGTTGCACTTCTATGCCATCATTTTCTTCTGTTGCACTTGTCCACCATCAGTTTCTTCTGTTGCACTTCTCCCACACCATCATTTTCTTCTGTTGCACTTCTACACTATCAGTTTCTTCTGTTGCACTTCTACACCATCATTTTCTTCTGTTGCACTTCTCCACCATCATTTTCTTCTGTTGCACTTCTACACTATCAGTTTCTGTTGCACTTTTACCATCAGTTCTTCTGTGCTTTTCTACACCATCATTTTCTTCTGTTGCACTTTATCACCATCATTTTCTTCTGTTGCACTTCTCCGCCATCAGTTTCTTCTGTTGCACTTCTACACTATCAGTTTCTTCTGTTGCACTTCTACACCATCATTTTCTTCTGTTGCACTTTTATACCATCATTTTCTTCTGTTGCACTTCTCCACCATCATTTTCTTCTGTTGCACTTCTATACCATCATTTTCTTCTGTTGCACTTCTCCACCATCAGTTTCTTCTGTTGCACTTCTACACTATCAGTTTCTTCTGTTGCACTTCTACACCATCATTTTCTTCTGTTGCACTTCTATACCATCATTTTCTTCTGTTGCACTTCTCCACCATCATTTTCTTCTGTTGCACTTCTATACCATCATTTTCTTCTGTTGCACTTCTCCACCATCAGTTTCTTCTGTTGCACTTCTACACCATCATTTTCTTCTGTTGCACTTCTCCACCATCATTTTCTTCTGTTGCACTTCTACACTACCAGTTTCTTCTGTTGCACTTCTACACCATCAGTTTCTTCTGTGGCACTTCTACACCATCATTTTCTTCTGTTGCACTTCTCCACCATCAATTTCTTCTGTTGCACTTCTATACCATCATTTTCTTCTGTTGCACTTCTCCACCATCAGTTTCTTCTGTTGCACTTCTACACTATCAGTTTCTTCTGTTGCACTTCTACACCATCAGTTTCTTCTGTGGCACTTCTACACCATTATTTTCTTCTGTTGCACTTCTCCACCATCATTTTCTTCTGTTGCACTTCTCCACCATCATTTTCTTCTGTTGCACTTCTACACTATCAGTTTCTTCTGTTGCACTTCTACACCATCAGTTTCTTCTGTGGCACTTCTACACCATCATTTTCTTCTGTTGCACTTGTCCACCATCAGTTTCTTCTGTTGCACTTCTACACTATCAGTTTCTTCTGTTGCACTTCTAGACTATCAGTTTCTTCTGTTGCACTTCTATACCATCATTTTCTTCTGTTGCACTTCTACACCATCATTTTCTTCTGTTGCACTTCTACACCATCAGTTTCTTCTGTTGCACTTCTACACTACCAGTTTCTTCTGTCGCACTTCTACACCATCAGTTTCTTCTCTTGCACTTTTCATCTATGGAACTTTGTTCCATATACTTGCTTCCCTGATAGTTTCATCTTCAAAATTTATGTGCAATGTTAGCTGCTATCTCCTACCTCCCTAAATCTTATCCTTTCTTCAGTATCCATTGAATCATGTTTTTTTCTCTTTGTAACCCCCTGTGCACCAATGGCAATCCTGTTTTGCTTTGGGTGGAACAGGATATTGCAATTGACAACAATGTGTCGACATTGCCTGATAACAAGGAAAAATCTTCAAACAAAGAAATTTCCATGTTGCAGTGTAGATTAATTTTAAATAAAAAAAGTAAATTTCATTATAATTGTATTATACTATATGATATATGTTGTATTGAGCACTTTTTGAAAAACTAAATGATGGAGAACTCTGAATTCTAAAACTGTTGTTTCTCTTCACTTGGATATATATATAATTTTTTTTTGATAAATTAATTTAATTTTAACTTTAAATAGTAATTTAATTCCTCTACCCTCCTCTCCCAGTCTTCTTTAATTGTCTACCTTTATAAAACATGGATTCTTTTATTAATTTAACCCCTGATTTCCTCTGCTAGTATAAATATCTTTTTCATATCATAATTTTTATAAATTTTTATATAAAAAAATTTTTTTAAATATATAAAAAAAAAATTTTTTTATATTAATTTTTCAAAATTTATAATTTTCTTTAATCTTTATCATTTTTATTTAGTTTGTCTATACCTAAAAATATCTTTAATTAGATTAACTTAATTAACTTTATTTAAATTTTATTTCTACTTTTTCCCCTAAATATACTTTTTCTAATAAGTCTTTTTTCTAATACTTTAACTCATTTAAACATTTAAAGTTAAATTTGTTTGACATGTATCGAGCATTTCTAATTTAGAATTTTTTCCTTTTTCCTTTATTTTCTTTTTTTCCCCTTCTTTATTTTTCTCTATAATTTTTTTATATCCCACCCCTTCCCTTTCTGTTCTGTTTTGTTTAACTCAATTCTCAATTTAACGACTTCCCTTCCTTAACCCTTTTCCTTTGTAAAGCTAGACATGCCAAATTTTCCATCTCTTCACTTAGAACTCATCTAAAAGTAAAAACCAAAAAAAACTTTTTGTGACATAAATTTCTCAAATCTTAACCGTCATTTTTTTATTATTTTTTTAATTTATTTTTTTATTTCTCTTTTTAATTTTATTTTTATTCTCATTTTGGAATATGGACTGTTGCTGAGGATACGTGAAATCTCTCTTAGAGATTTCATGTTAAAATGTTCATTCAACATTTTTGACTTTTGAAAATTTATTTTACTTCATATTTATATATATATATATATATATATATATATATATATATATATAAATACACACATACACATATGTATGAACAAAAACTTGATTCCACTGAACATATACAGATTAAATATGCATGAAAACATTCTTTAAAGCTATTTCGGATAACACATCAGCTTTGTTCAGTAGAGAGACAATAGCGTGGCAGCACAGGTCATATTTTATTTTTTGCAATAATTATGTCAGTGAGTAGTGAAGTGTGTATATATATATATATATATATATATATATATATATATATATATATAGTATATTGAGACAGCAAATAATTTTCTAAACATATACTGTTAAATATAAGAGACAATGAATGCCTATTATGTTTAATCATGAGCCGTTCTAAATGTCGTATTTTGGCTTTAATTTCAGTTGAAAATAAAGACAAAATTCTCCAACATTTGGATAATTTTTTATTAATTTGCTTCTAAGCTTTCGGCTCACATGAGCCATCTTCAGAACGGCTCATGATTAAACATAATAGACATTCATTGTCTCTTATATTTAACAGTATATGTTTAGAATATATATATATATATATATATATATAAGAAGAAAGTGAAAGAACAGGTAGACTAAAACCCACTGTTCATGTATTTACTTTTATAAAGAGTGCTCAATACAAAGTAGAGCTTAATATTGTAATTTTGTTATTACAATGGTATACACACACTCACACTTCCCTCTTGTCATTCTCAGGATTTGGGATTATTTGGCTTTTTTTTTCTTACTCAATAGTAGGTACATCAATATACATGTTGCCATTATTTTAGATAAATACTTTACCATCATTTTTGACAGCACGAGCCCATTTGTGTATGTATATTATATATGTATATAATTGAATGTGAACATATTTGATTCTCAGTCAGACGAACAGACAAAGCTACTGAAGTAATTGCTAGAAAAGAATCCGGGAAGAAACAGGATGTCTAGAATAACAATTAAAAATCCACTTGGTGAGAAAGAGATTGAAAAATTGCAGTATAAGTGTCAACATAGTCCACATCTAATTTCTGAACATGGTGGAAGAATAGCTGAAACAACATTAAATCAACAGAACCCAAATTAAATATTCCCTTGATGCTCTTTTTTGTTATTTTTTCTTTTTTTTTTATTTATTCTAATGGTAAATTGATGATAAACATGTCTTCATAGTCATTTGTCTCCTCTGGGAATCTTCCTGCTTCTCATGGTCAATTTTAAAATCTGTCTTCTGAATTAGATTCCAGTCAATCTTTGTTTTTGGTAAATAGAATCAGTTTTGTATATCCAGAAGGATGTTTTAATGCTTTTAGATAATGGCTAATGGTTCATAGCTAAATTATTCCCATTGGCAGATAATGAGGCCTCCATTTTGTAAAATGCCTACTTTGAAGATGTTGAAACAAAATAGAATATAAATTTGTTTTTCCTTAAGTCTGTGAAACAATTGATTTAATTCAGTAGAGAAAGAAATATTATTAGTAATAATATTGATGATACTAATCATAATAATACCGCTATGGCTAATAATAATTTAATAATTTAGCAACATTCTTCTATGTGCGATGTCCCTTCATGGCATAGGCGATCATTGCTCTTCACAATTTCCTATCTCAAACAGCTCTTAGTTTTTTGTTGTGTGTTTTTTTTTTACAGCCACATCACATTGAAACACTGGTTCTTGTACAATCACCAGTTAAGCAACATTGTGTCTGGCCAGTATTTATATAGATAACCAATTTTTTCTTATTTTTCTTAATCATTTCATTTCAAAATCAGGTGGGACCACCACTAATATGCAGGGGGTTACAGTGAGAGAAAGGACAGTACTGGTGGTAATGAGGAAAGAATTAAAGATGGATGAGATTCAAGAAGATGGCAATGGACATAGTATTTAAGTTTTGGAAGATTGTAGCAAGTAAATAGAAGGGAGTTCCACAGGCAGGAAGTGCAAGAAAAACTGTTGGAGTAGAAGTGGCAGTTATATTTAATTATTTTAGTTGTAAAAGGGTGAGATCTGATGCCAATCTAGTAGCATGCTTAAATTCATATGTTTGGGACATCAGGAAAAAAAAGTTCATGAGAGTAGTTGCCATCAGAATATTTGTAGAAAAGACAGAGGGAAGCTATGTCACATTGGTGAGAACGTGACTAAAGTAGATATGCCAAATCAAGATAAACTGCATTACAGATCTTGACTTTCAAGAACCTCAAGATGAACAGCAGGAACACCTGACCAGATATGGCAACAGTATTCAATGCACAGATGAATGGTACATTTATAAATAAACAAGGTGGATTCTGACAAGAAAATCTTTCTGGCACAACCCTTCTAGCAGTAGATGCAGCTACTATTGACTTGATGTAGTTGTTCCATTTGATGTTGGATGAAAAAGTGAGGCTGAGGAGGCAAAGTGTTTTGCTCTCCAGGAAATGAGCATCAGCCATGTTGATAGTTGGTAAGAAAGTTTATCTGTGGCATTTTTTTTTATTTTTTATTTTTTATAATCATATCGCTCCAAGCAAGGCATTTTACTGCCACTGTTTCGCAGGAGGTTATATAGGAGGAAAGTTATGAGAAAGAGTGACAGGTTATAGGAGGTGTCAGGAAGTGGGTAAGAGAAGGATGAGAATACTGATGAAAATGGAGTGGAGAGAGAAGAGAGCATGAGAGAGAAGATGCAGGTTAGTGAGATAGGAGATGACAATTGACTTTACATTTAAATTCTTGGAGACTGTAGCTGTTGGGAAAAGCAGTTAAAGAAGAGCAGTATTTTTTTCTTTTTTTTTTTTGAGGTATTAAAATTTAAAAGCCATTTTCTGTTGCAGTTAACCACTGATTAGAGGTCTGTTTCAAGGGCAGCAGCCAAGTTTCCTTTGCCTGCCTTTTAAGATTTCCTATTTAGATGATAGTAAAAGGTGGTGTCGTCTTTATAAATGCCTACTTGGGAACGGATTATATCAAGATCATTGATGATAGGCAGAAACTCTGAAGGACTTAGGACAGAGCTTTGGTGAACACCCACATTTGTATGAAAGGATCTTGAATCAGGCCCATACAAAACAAACTTTATTTCACAATTTGATAGGAATGATTGGATTAAATCAATCAATCATTCTGTCATACCATAGCCCAGGAGCTTGTGCAGAAGGCATGCATACCAAACCCTGTCAAATGCCTTTAAGATATTTAGAGCTACAGCTCAAACTTCACTGTTATTACCAAAAGCTTTGTGTACATATTCAGTGATGGCTATTGGCACATCAGCAGTAGACCATTAGGGCTTCATTAATTAGGACCTCAAACATTTTGCAGAAATGCAGTAAGAGCCAAATAGGGTGATGATTCTCCACCGTTCTTAAAAATAGTCAATGAATTTCACAACACTGATTTCAACCTTTTGGTATTTTTAGGTGTTTTATATTAACTGATTCTCCAACACTTTTTTTCCAAATGTACAATTGGAAATTTAAAATAACTGGAATTTAAAAACAAGGGAGGAGCCAGTCAAGAATTGTGAACACTTTCATCCAGGTTTGTAGATCCTAAAATATAGTTTCTTATGTGGACATTACTTTGGATTTTTCATTTAATAACCTTTCTAATTATGGAAATAATATTATGGCTAACTTCTCTTCTTGGCACAAGCTGCAGATATCACTGTTGTAGAATCTGGCGTATTTTTAATATCCAAAGTAATGTAATGTCCACTTGCAAATACATCCTAAATATATATTTTAGGATCATACAAACCCAGATAAAAGTGTTTACAATTCTTGACCAACTCCTCCTTTGTTTTGAAATTCCATTTATTTTGAATTTCCAGTTGTGTGTTCTGAAAGTTCTTGTGTGTTTGGAAAAAAGCATTGGAGAATCAGTTGATATAATATGCCTGAAGATACCGAAAGGTTGAAACCAAGGTTGCATTACTGACTGACTTATGAATGAAAATATTTAAAATCTCTACATCAGCCATGTATTGAGCACTTTTTAATACAACTGTATACTGGTCTAATTTAATTTTGACTAATAACTGTTTAATAATCATATATATATATATATATATATATATACACTCCCAATCAAAAATTTAAGACCATTTAAAAAGAACTTTTTTTTTTACTGATAGATTTTAAACTCCTCCCGCTTAAGGTTACCAATACTACAATTTAAAAGGTTATGGAAACAAAAAGCTACATTCCAAATATTTTATTTAGAAATTTACATTTTTATAAAATGAGGCAATTTTACATGATCAAAATTATAAGATCAGAGACAATATTGTACAAAAAGTGTATGAAAACATTCAACAACCAAATTTAATAATGAGTTCTATCTCCACTGCTTTTGATGAATTCAAAAATTCTGTCGGGCATGCTAAAAATAAGTGTTTCCATTAAGGTGCGTGGGATGTTACTCCAGCTTCTATAGATGGCTTCACGAAGTTCATTTTTTGTTGAATATTGTTTGCCATTTCGATAAACATCTCTTGTCATCCATCCCCAAACATTTTCCATTGGGTTCAAGTCTGGTGAGCATGCAGGATGTCCCAAGAGATGGACCCCATTTTCTTGTAGAAAGGTCAAGGTCCGTCTTGCAACATGGATTGCAGCATTATCCTGTTGGAATAACCATCCATCCCCACACAAATGATGGCCCTCCGTCATCAAAGATGCTTTTTGTAGTATGCGAACATAACCAGCCGCTGTCTGACAAACCTGCATCACCTCTGTAAGAAAAGGCACCCCATACCATTAGGGACCCTCCACCACTATGACGTGTGGAGAAAATTTCAGGAGGCATGTTTTTGTTATGCCAATATTGTTGGAAGCCATCAGAACCATCTAGATTGAATTTTTTTTCATCAGAAAACAGGACTTTCTTCCACTTCTCAACGTCCCATGTTTGGTATTCACGACCAAACTTTAAACAGTCCAACTTGTGACGTGGAATCAGCTGAGGAATTTGTTTATGCTTTTTATTTACCATGGCTTTTTTTCGTAAGTGTCGTCTGATGGTTACAGAACTGCAATCAGCATCTGTGACTGCTTTAATTTGACTAGAAGAAAGTCCCGTCTTTCATAACAACCCGTCTTATTCTCCTACTCAATGCAGAAGAAATTTTTTGAGGCCTACCAGAGGATTTTTCTTTTCCATAATTCTCACTGTTCTTTAGGAAGTTGCAAATCAGTTTTACTGCGATTTACTTTAGCTGAGATTGCCCGCTGTGACAAACCTTGCTTATGGAATTAATTCAAGAACACTCAACTTTGGTAAGTTTGCTTGCTTTAGGCATGGTAACACCTTTACGTAGTGATTGCTAATCTCTAACTGAACTAAAAACATTGGAATTACCATAGATCTAACAATTTATACCCCTGGTCTTATAATTTTGATCATGTGTAAATCGCCTCATTTTATAAAAATGTAAATTTCTAAATAAGATATTTGGAATGTAGCTTTTTGTTTCCATAACCTTTTAGATTGTAGTATTGGTAACCTTAAGTGGGAGGAGTTTAAAATCTATCCGTAAAAAAAAAATTTATTTTTAAAGATTTTTAAGTGGTCTTAAATTTTTGATCGGGAGTGTATATATATATATATATATATATATATATATATATATATATATATATATAATTATCCCCTGTCACACTCAGGCATTTGGATTATTTCTTTTTCTTATGTCTTAATATAAGATATTTAATAGTAGGTACATCAATATATATATATTGCTGTCATTTTAGATGGTTTATTGATATAAATATTTTGCCATCATTTTTTTGGGCACAGGCCCACTCGTTAATATATACTTTTTTACATTATTTACATTCACACTGATACCCTCATGTTTGTTGTTGTTAGTGTTTTATCCCTTCTACCCTTTTACAGTTGTCTGCCTTCTCTGGGTAACCTTTAGAAAATTTTAAATTGAGCCAATTATTTAATCTGATAGATGGCTGTCATTCCACTGTTCATGTTTAGGGATATCTTATTTAGTACTCCTATTTACTCTTATTTCGTACTCCTCAGTTATTGTTCACTCTGCTTCTACCGAGTCTGAATTACCTGGAACAGGGATTTTGCTCAGAATTATCATGCTATCAAATAAATTAATCAACATTTAAATTCAGTAGACTATTACCCTCATCAAAACCTTTTGGTATAACAACAAAGATGAGAACATTAGTCCAAATGTAAATAATGGCAAATGCTCATTCTAGAAATTCAGACATAAACTGGAAAATGGTTCTCAACTTCAGAGGAAATGGAATGAAAGAAAAATAATGATAGAGTAAAACATATGAAGAACAATGAAAAAGAGAAAATGTTAGAAATTAAAAAATATAAAAAGAAATAAATACAGACGTCTCTGGTATTGTACTGGTTGGTCTTGCGACATCTAAAAGTTAATGACAACCTTAAAAATGAAATAAAAAATACTTAAGATATGTATCATTGTGTTTTGGTGGGTTGCACCATTTTATTCTTTGCTTAGCAGCAGATTGTATCACTAAATTGAATTTGATGCTTTCCAAGAGCATTGTCCTTTGAGAAGCCATTTACCAATTCTAGCCTGAGGACTTATACTGCTCTGTGCTAGCTCAAAAGGATATCCTTTTGTGCTGATATTTTGCATAAACACTTCCTTTCTTTTTTGTTGTTGCTTCTATTTGTATATTCATTTCAATTCATAGTTTGTGGCCAAAAACAATGATTTTGTCCTATATTTGTATGTTTCATATGATTTGTTGTTTTGCAATACTTTTTATTTTAGACAGTATTATTGTTATAATAACAGAAGTTATCTGAAATTTACTTGCATTATTTCTCTTGTAGAATTGTAATTAACCTTCTGTTTTTTGGTCTCTCGCTGTCTGTCTGTTTTTTTTTGTCTCTCTCTGTCCGTTTTTTTTTTGCCTCTCACTGTCTGTCTGTTTTATTGTGTCTCTCGCTGTCTGTCTGTTTTTTTTGTTTCTCTCTGTCTGTCTGTTATTTTTTTGCCTCACAATGTCTGTGTGTTTTACTATGTCTCTCACTGTCTGTCTGTTTTATTGTGTCTCTCACTGTCTGTCTGTTTTTTTGTGTCTCTCACTGTCTGTTTTTTTGTGTCTCTTGCTGTCTGTCTGTTTTTTGTGACTCTTGCTGTCTGTCTGTTTTTTGTGACTCTTGCTGTCTGTCTGTTTTTTGTGTCTCTTGCTGTCTGTCTGTTTTTTGTGTCTATTGCTGTCTGTCTGTCTGTTTTTTGTGTCTCTCGCTGTCTGTCTGTTTTTTGTGTCTCTCGCTGTCTGTCTGTTTTTTGTGTCACTCTCTGTCTGTCTGCATTTCTGTTTTTGTTTGCATCCCACTCTGTCTGTTTTTTTGTTTTACTTTTCTGTTCACTGCCTGTTTTTTTTTGTTTTTTTGCTGTTTGCTGTCTGTTTTTTTTTCCTCTCTCTGTCTGTTTTTTTTTTTGCCTCTCTCTGTCTGTTTTTTTTTGCCTCTCTCTGTCTGTTTTTTTTTTTGCCTCTCACTGTCTGACTGTTTTACGATGTCTC
The DNA here is from genome assembly GCA_037127315.1 of Ascarosepion bandense. Taxonomy (NCBI): domain Eukaryota; kingdom Metazoa; phylum Mollusca; class Cephalopoda; order Sepiida; family Sepiidae; genus Ascarosepion; species Ascarosepion bandense. The sequence continues at coordinate 757,101 of JBBBDQ010000996.1, read as the reverse complement.
TCGCTGTCTGTCTGTTTTATTGTGTCTCTCACTGTCTATCTGTGTTTCTGTTTTTGTTTGCCTCCCAATCTCTATCTGTTTTTTTTGTTTCATTTTTCTTTTCACTGTCTGTTTTTTTTTTTGGTTTTTTGCTGTCTGTTTTTTTGCATTTTTCTCTGTCTGTCTGTTTTTTTGTGTCTCTTGCTGTCTGTCTGTTTTTTGGTGTCTCTCGCTGTCTGTCTGTTTTTTGTGTCTCGCTGTCTGTCTGTTTTTTGTGTCTCTCACTGTCTGTCTGTTTTTTGTGTCTCTCGCTGTCTGTCTGTTTTTGTGTCTCTCGCTGTCTGTTTTTTGTATCTCTCACTGTCTGTCTTTTTTTTTGTGTCTCTCTCTGTCTGTGTTTCTGTTTTTGTTTGCCTCCCACTCTCTGTTTTTTTTGTTTTACTTTTCTGTTCACTGTCTGTTTTTTTTTTGTTTTTTTGCTGTTTGCTGTCTGTTTTTTGCCTCTCTCTGTCTGTCTGTCTTTTTTTTTGCCTCTCTCTGTCTGTCTGTCTTTTTTTTGCCTCTCTCTCTCTGTCTTTTTTTTGCCTATCTCTCTCTGTCTTTTTTTGCCTCTCTCTGTCTGTCTTTTTTTTGCCTCTCTCTGTCTGTCTTTTTTTTTGCCTCTCTCTGTCTGTTTTTTTTGCCTCTCACTGTGTGTTTTTTTTTGCCTCTCACTGTCTGACTGTTTTACTATGTCTCTCGCTGTCTGTCTGTTTTTTGTGTCTCTCGCTGTCTGTCTGTTTCTTTTTGTTTTGTTTTGCTCTTCACTGTCTGTTTTTTTTGTTTAGTTTTTTTGCTGTTTGCTGTCTTTTCTTTTCTTTTGCCTCTCACTGTCTGTTTTTTTGTTTCTGTTAGCTGTCTTTATTATTTTTACTGTATGCTGTCTGTTTTTTTGTTTTGTTTGCCTCTCACTGTCTGTCTGTTTTTTTTTGCTTCTTGCTGTCGTTTTTTTTTACCTCCCACTGTCTGCTTCTTTCTTTTTTTGGTCTTTCACTGTCTGTTTTTTTTTTTGCCTCCCACTGTGCTTTATTTTTTTTTGCATCTCGCTGTCTGTTGTTTGTTTTTTTGCATCTCATTTTCTGTTTTTTCTTCATCTCACTGTCTGTTTTTTTTCATCTTGCTGTCTGATTTTTTTTTTTTGCATCTCACTGTCTGTTTTTTTTTTTCTTGCTGTCTGTTTTTTTTTGCATCTCGCTGTCTGTTGTTTTTTTGCATCTCGCTGTCTGTTGTTTTTTTGCATCTCGTTGTTTTTTGGCATCTCCCTGTCTTTTTTTGGCATCTCCCTGTCTGCTTTTTTTGCATATGGCTGGCTGTTTTTTTTTGCATCTCGCTAGCTGTTTTTCTTTTTTTGCATCTTGCTGGCTGTTTTTTTTTGCATCTCGCTATCTGTTTTGATTTTTGCATCTTGCTGTCTATTTTATTTTTGCATCTCGCTGTCTGTTTTGTTTTTGCATCTCGCTGTCTGTTTTTTTTTTGCATCTCGCTGTCTGTTTTGTTTTTGCATCTCACTGTCTGTTGTTTTTTTGCATCACACTGTCTGTTGGTTTTTTGCATCTCACTGTCTGTTGTTTTTTTGCATCATGCTGTCTTTTTTTTGCATCTCACTGTCTGTTTTTTTTTTTTTTGCATCTCGCTGTTTTTTCTTTGCTTCTCATTGTTTTTTGTTTTGCTTTGCTGTTCGCTGTCTGTCTGTTTTTTTGCCTCTCGCTGTCTGTTTTTCTTTTTGTCTCTCGCTATATGACGGTTTTTTTTTTGCCTCATGCTCTTTTGTTAATACACTTCAATGGTAAATATTTATTACATAGAGCATATTAGGCAATGATGATAATTCAGCTGTTACCTATGTTAAGTGATGGACTTTTATCCATTGTCATAACTCTGTATCTGTCTCTGCAATTATCTCATCTTTTTAATATATCTCTCTGTTAATCTCTCTATATTCATACATGTTTAATCCAGTCAGGTTCATTGCATTCACCTCCATGCAAACACTCTTCAGAAAGGTATTAATCTTCTCCCCCTCACTATGCATTAAATAGAATTTGTACCTGGAAAAATGTGTCTGTCAGTTCAATTGTTGGTCTTTTTAGTATTGTACTTGTATGTTTGTTATAAATGAATTTTTTGTAGAATTCTGAATTAAACTGTATAATTGTCTAAGGAAAGTGATAAAAATTAACAAACATCCTCATATATCTGTGTTTGAATAATTGTTATGGGTTAAGTAAACCTTTTATAAAAAAATATGTTGAAATATGTTTTGACTTTAAACAACTCACAAGATTGGATAGTCATAAAAAAATTGATCAGCAAATTATTTGCTTAGATTTATTGATATTTCTATATTTCTCCTCTCTCAGCCTTTTCAGATATTCCAATTTTTATTCAATAAGTAATATAAATTGCTAGCAATATTCAAAGCTTAAATGCAAAGCTCTGTTTATATAAATACAAAATAATCATATCTAAGCAGGCTTGTTATTTTTTGCAATTACATTCTCTTTATTCCTAATCTCTGGCTAATCTCTTAATTTATCATTGAAAGACATAAGATAATATATTTCAATATTCACTACCAGGAGTTGTCAGTCCACTCAAACATGACTGGTAAAGAGGAATACTGTCATAATTCTATATTGCTTATGAGCTAACCTAAATCATGGATAAACCTATTCATGTTTCTGACATAGCTGGTCATTATTATAACCTTTTAAACCTGACCAATGTTCCACTAAATTATTACCTCCCTTGGACATTTTACACCATCCATTGCAGAAGCACTTCTCTGTTTTCTTCTTTTATTTTATATCTCCCAGAATTGTCTCCCTTATTTCTGAATAGCTTCTCTAAAAAGGAAATTTTTCTCCTCCACAAAAAGTACTGACAAAAGCCAAATGGAAATGGTCAGCCTTGGTTCTTGTCTGAATAAGTTAACACCACAGCTAACCGTAAACACAAATATCATTTCTATTGAAGGGAGCAGTATAGTGGAAATGTTGCCTAATTCAGAACTGTCCATAATCACTGCAAAAGACTCATAGAAAATGCACAAAAAAAAAAAAAATTGGATCCCACAAGTTCTGGAAAATTGCAAACACAATTTTCATTTGAAAGAAAATGTCAATGCCTTCCATTATAAATGGTCCAGAGGTGACCTCATTTTCATTTGTTAAAGCTAAGCAACTGTGCACTGAACTTTGTCTCTACATTAGACAAGAGCTATCCTCTATTTGATCTTATTCCTCCCCACCCTACCCAAAAATAAAAAACTACAAGCTTTGTGATCCCACTATTTCAACTCGGGAAGTTTCCAGATTTATTGAAATTCTCAACTCTATGAAGACTACCAGTCCAGATAAAATATCTATGATTGTTTTTAGCTTGGAGTCATCTACAATCTTGTTAAAGCTGTTTAACTATTCACTGAAAGATTTACGACTATGAAGTTTAGCACAATAAAATTCTGTCTCTGTTATGTAACTAGATCTTATATACAGATGGTCATCAACACAAGAGACCACTGTATAAAGATGACATAAAATGTAATACATATGGCAAAACAAAAATTAATTTTACAGATATATGATGAATTCTCATGTCAGTTTTAATGCATAAGGATCTGAAAACCACATTCAGTTTCTGTTTGTGTCATGTGACACTTCAGTCCTGCTTGTGACCTGAATACAAGTGCATATATTGCGCAACAGGAATCTTTGCTGGTGCTTTTTACCATTCTTTCATCTTTTAGCAGGTTAATGATTAATTTCAAAATTTCTGAGAGCAATCTGGCACAAATATTGACAATTATTTCTATCCAGGGTAATTCACTTAAAGTTAGTATGAAAAACATTGACAGCTGAGAAGCTACTTTTCAGCTTGTCTTTATACCTGAGCCATAGCTGTCCAACAGTCCTTTATCCACAGTCAAGATGGCTATACATAAGGACATTAGGCTTTCTGTTGGCATTCATCCTGGTGACATTACCAGTCTAGCAAAGATGTGACTGTATCAGGAAAGTCTCAGTTCCACAAAGGTTACATTTTGTGAGAAAATCAGCATTGGACACCCTATCATCAAAAATGCAGCCACAGATTGCATGGAGAGAACTTTTTTATAAGACATCCAGCTGATTGATATGAGACCTATATAGGATTCTCAGTTGTGTACTCTACAACAGTGGGATCAAAGTGGCTGCTTTACAGACCTGTCAGTCAGTTAAGTGCCATACGTGAAACACACTTGGGCGATCATGTCTCTTTCGAGACATGACTGACTGGGCAGAAAATTATCCCGCAGTTGGTTGCCATTGCTTTCTGCGGTAGATTGGTTGTCAGCCAAGGCTATAGAACCCAATCTGTCCTGGTATTTAACCCATAACTGGAAAGAAGAGACAGATTAATACCTTTTCCCAGGGTATTTGCATGTAAGTGAATGCAATGAATTCAACTGGACTTTGAACTCAGCTCCTTGATTTCTCATTCCGAGCCGATATCCACTGCATCACAGTGCACATCCTACAGACCTGTATTTTGGTATTTAATTTGATATCACTTAATACATATATATGCAGTCACTCCTTAAGAAATTACCTGTTTAATGACTCTCACTGGACTTATGATTGGCTATAACATAAAGTGTTTTAAAGATCCAATCAGTGTATATTTTATATTTTAATCATTTTACCCCAAGCAAGGCAATAAAGTGACTAAGATACAAGAGGTGACTGAAGGTCAAAGAATAAGAACAATAAAAAAATATAAAAGAGTAAGAACAATAAAAGAGGAATCAAGAAGGCAGTAAATAGTGATGACAATGCATTTAAAGTTTTGAAGCTCAAACTAAAAGCTCAGGATGAATTCTTCCACGAGTGATTAATGGTACAGTTTTCTTGAGATGCCACACAGTAAGTATACAAAGCTTCTAGTGTATAGCTTTGCCAGCTATATAAATCATGGTGAAGAGAACCAACAGTTTTACAATTCCAACTTCTCCAGCACTTACTTTTTTTTTATCAAAGTGCTCAATACAACAAATATTGTAGAGCAATAATTTTTTTTTTTTTTTTAATTGTTTCACCCCAAGCAAGGCATTCCACTGCCACTATTACACTTGGGGCTACATAGGGGAAGATAAATAGAAAGAGTGGTTAGATATAGGAAATGTCAGAAGGGAGGGTGATAGGTAGTTGGGCGGATGGGAAGAGTGTTTGAAAGAATGGAAGCGAGTATAATATAATTAAATTTTGCTTTTTAATTAAAATTAATATATTTTACATTGCAACACGGAAATTTTTCGAGATTTTTATCTCGTCATTAGACAATGTTAAATCATTGTTGTCAACAGTGTTGTGTCACAACAATGATCTAACATTGCCTGATGACGAGGTAAAAATCTTGAAACAGAAATTTTTGTGTCACAATTTAAAATATATTAATTTTAATTGAAAAACAAATTTAATTATATATAATTTAATTGCTTACTTTTTGGTCATAATAAAATTAGACCAGAACACATTTGTATTAAAAAGTGTTCAATACAATTATATTGTAGAACTTTTGAATATTTTTCATTTGTAAATGTTATTACACGACCTAGGTTTTTATACCCAGTGTTTTCTTCAGGCGTATAAGTCAGTATGAGGGGTTATTGAAAATCTTTGTAGTCTATGATTAAGAAAGCTTGTCTGCCAGTTAAAATTTGTATTTTTTGGATTTAATTCAATTTATCTGTAATAGTTTTAGTTTCTTCATTAATGTTTTTAAAATAGGAATCCAGGACATTTTTATAAGATTTTGTGATTTCCTCATTTAGCTTTTTTTTTTTCATTATATAAGTTGGCATACCACATGGTAGAAACCTTGGTCGTGTAATAACTCATTTACAAATGAAATATCTATATCTATATATATATATATATATATATATATATATATATATATATAACCCTGAGTAGAGGTGTTCATATTGCACAGAGTAACAGGTTCTCAAGATGGTGAAAAACAAGTTTGTTGAAAAGAAAAATAGAAAATCATATACGAATGTAGAATAGCTGTCTTTTCGATGTCACACTAGCTTGTCTCTTGAATACTCTGTCATTGAATAGAAGTATCAAGTTTCTCTAACCTATGGCCAAGAGGGTTTAAAATGGCTGGTATGATATGTTTTTATTGTGTCACAGAAGTTAGTTCCATTTCTACTGCTTTATAATAGACTTGTCTTGTTCAAAACAGCTGTTATCACATCACAGTTTCCTCCTCTCTTAGTCTCTTATCTCCATTGTTAATTGATAATTTTCATGATTATCTTAGAATATTTGATTTTGGCTTTTTTCAAATGAGAATAAGACTAGAATTAACAATGCCAATAACGGTTGCAAAACATGGAAAAGTAGCCAGGTTCTATCCAGAAAGGGATGGGTAGGTAGATTTTAAAAAATTGACATGAATAAATAGAATAATTTGCATGCATTTATACAAGTTATGCTGCTGCCTTGTTAAAACTGACTATAGGAATAAGGTTTTGTTGCATTTGTTTGTATGTGTGGGCATGTGTTACATACACACACACACACACACACACACACACACACATATATCTAAACTTATTTATAAATGGAACTTTGTGTGTGTGTGTGTGTATGTGTGTGCGTGTCTGTGTGTGCGTGTGTGTGTCCGTTACCTATAGACTTCGAAACAGCTGAACCAATTTTCTTGAAAATTCACACAGTTGTACTATAAGCATCTGTGAGTGTTCTTAGCTAGGTTTTGTGTCGAGGTACCCCCGATAAATATCGAAAATCGATAATCAAAAAAATCGGGTTATAGAAGGAGTAGTCCGATTTTAATCAAATTTGATACACTCATAGACAAAGACATAAGAAATGATATTCAGAAGTTTCAAGGTTGCAGTTCTTACAATAGTGCAGAAAATCAATAATATATATATATATATATATATATATATATATATAAAGCAAGATGTTTGTGTGTGTGTCTGTTTATCTGTCTGTATGTCCTTTATACAAATCCAAAATTTTTATCCGATTCTCACCAAACTTCACACAAATATTCTTTAGGCTGAGTCTGAGCTCCAGGACCATGGATTAGTTTTCATTACACCCAAGCAATGCGAAGCTATACTGCTAGTATATATATAATTGTTTTTATTTGAAATTAATTTACATTGTGACACGAAAATTTCTATGTTTCTAGATTTAAAGCTTTCATCATCTCATCATATAGTAATGTTCAATTATTTTGAAAATGATTTACATTTAAAAATAGAAAACAATACGTTTGTTTATTAAAGAGTTTATATGGAGTAGAGAAGAGAGAAAATTTAGATCATATGAGTATGTTTAATTTACCTAATCAGAATGAAGCTTGACTTTGAAAATTTAAAATATAGGTTAGATGTTAGGGGATGTGGGGTATTCATACAGCTAGACCGCTTAATTCTAGCAAGACATATGCATTTTAGTTAGGAAGAAATACTTTTAGTCACATGTATCCCTGCTCTTTGTTTTCTTAAAAAAACAAACTTTCTTTTGGGACCTGTCTTAAAAAACTTTTGGTATGATTAAAATATTATATATAATCTTTTTTTTTTGGTTCAGGGTTCATTTGTTTATCAACTCATCATCCATTCTTAACTTATATCAGTCCTGAAATTTATTAAATTAATATTATTTATATCATAATACAAAATAAAGGATTTATGTAAATTAATCAGTAGGCTTATATGAAGAATTATTCAATATATTCTAATGTGAACATTTTGCAATTTTTATAAGATTACAAATGTAAAATAAAACTATAAAATAAAGGATTTAAAAAAAATAATTATGATTTCTACATAACTAATATGTATACATCTTAAATTTTCAATAGTAAATTAAAAATTTAATCATATTACATTCTATGACCTATATTGTACACTTCTTTAAAAATTAAATGCTGAAGAACTCTGAATTCTAAACCTGTTGATTATCTTCATCTGGTGAAGTATTAAGTATGGAAAACTTTCCATACTTAATACTTCTTGCCCCCACTCTTGTGTGGTCATGTGAGACGCCACAAGCTGTAGTGCAATTTTCACTTCCAGCATGCATGGACGTGTTCACCAATCTTCCACACAAACAAAATAGACAATTACTACTATCGTTCATCCGTGAACTGTTCATTACAACCAACACTATTTTCATCTTTGATAATGGCTGATGTAAGCCAAAAGCTCAGAAAGGATTAAATAAAAACATGTATTAATATTGTGATTTTCTTTCCTCTTTCAACGATAATGCTCTTAAGCTTATCAGACAATATGAAAGAAAATTACATAAAATAAATCAACAAAACTTGTCTATATTATTTAATGAAGCATGCATCAATGAAAAAATGCCACCTAAATATACACTATATATATATATATATATATATATATATATATATATATATATATATATATATATATATATATATATATATATTGGCATCTCAAATTTCCAAAAACTAGTACTATAAATGCAGGTAATCTTTAGGAACCTACTCTGCTTATTTTCTTTTCAGTCTGAGAATGGAAACAAATCACATTATTATATAAAAAAGAATTAAACCATTTGGGTAGTTTAATAGAAAACATTTATTCATTAAGATATTTCCAAATTAAAATTCTGTTCTCATCATATTTCTGTTCAGAAATATGATCCTTTTTGACTCTAATGCCATAAGCTGTGTTACTGTTATGGTTTCTTTGTCACATTCAAACTGAACCATTGCAGTCCCAACAATTCAACAGAAGAACTATCAAATTTATTACTAGCAGATTTGCCACGTTTTTAAATTCATAAAGATTTCTGTTGTAAGAATAAATTATGTTCATCCCAGAAAACCCACTTTCAGCCTCCACAGAACTTACAGCAATGGGCTTAATTACATTTTTATGTATTATATATTAGCTATTCATATATAAGATTATTTTCAATTAATCCAACAATGGGTTTACTAAGCTCTTATAATTTAAAGATATGTTTACGAGATATGAATATTTCTAAAATCTATGTGCAATTGCAGAAATATATCTGCGAGAGTGTTGAAAAGTTCTTGACCTGACCAAAGTTTTATTCCAAAATGCATTCTGATATTTGGTTATTTGGTCTGATTTGGGGAAATTGGTTAAGTTTCAGACATTTGAGCATCCTCTCATATTCTTGTGTATGCATGTGTGTACAATAATTGCATCCCAAATTTCTAGGAACTGGTTGCAGTTAAGTGAATAAAAGATATTTATTCAGATATTTCCATACTGAAATTCTGTTGTCATCATCTTTCTGTTCAAAAGTATGATCCTTTTTTTTTACTCTAGCGTCATCAGCTGTTTTATGGGTTCTTAGCCACTTTCAAACTGAATCACTGCATTTCAAAAATCCAATGGAAGGACTATTAAATTCATGACTCAAAGATGTGTCCCATTTTTAACTTGAAGATGATTTCTTTTGTCAGAATAAATTATGAAAACACTCTTTCAGCCCCCAACAGAATTTACAGCAATGTTATTAATTATATTTTTAGTTATTATCTTCTTCTATGTGCCATGTTCCTTCAGGATGTAGGCGATCGTGGCTTTCCATGTCTCCCTATCTCTGGTGGCTCTTAGCACGCCTTCTCCTGTTATACCATGCAACCCTCGTTCTATGAACCACCTGATTAGGTCCTTCAAATATGTTATCCATTGCTTTCCTCTGTCTCTTTTTCCCTCCACTGGCCAGTTAGTATCAGGTCCTCCAAGCCCTCCTTCCTCATTGCATGTCCCAGGAACTTCAGCTGTCTCTTCCTGATGTTCAATATTAATTTCCTTTTTGATTTCATCATTTCTAAGACCTCATCATTGCTCACATGCTCAATCCATGATATTTGTAGCATCCTTCTGTAGAAGCACATTTCAGTTGCTTCAAGTTTTTCCTTCATCTTTGATGATATTGTCCAGCATTCACTGCCATATTGAAGAACAGACAACACATAGTAATCCAGTACTCTCTTCCTTGTTTCTAGCAAAATTGTCCTGTTTCTTAATACTTCAACTTCTGGAATGCTTCCTTTGCCATGCTAATTCACCTTCGGATCTCTGTGTCACACTTTCCATCTTCTGTTATAACACTTCCCAGGTATTTAAATTTTTGTACCTGTTTGATTCTAGTATCCCTAACCTGTATTTGGCTTATTGGGCTGCCCTTTTCACTGATGACCATGCATTCGGTTTTCTTGCAGTTTATTTGTAGTCCTTTCTTGTCACTATCTTAAGATTATTTTTGGATAACTCAACAACCAGTTCATTAAGCTTTTTATAATTTTAAGAATCAATTTGCAAGTAGAATGCCACTGCTGTATATATGGGTGTGTGTGATTAGAATGTTTGCTTTCTGGCCATAATCAGTCAGTCAGTTAAGTGCCATACGTGAAACATGCTTGGGTGATCATGTCTCGAAAGAGACATGACTGACTGGGCAGAAGATTATCCCGCAGTAGATTGCCATTGCTTTCCGCAGTAGACTGGTTGCCGACCAAGGCTATAGAACCCAATCTGTCCTGCTATTTAACCCATAACTGGAAGGAAGAGATGGATTAATACCTTTCCCAAGGGTATTTGCGCGTAAGTGAATACAATGGATTCAACTGGAATTCGAACATGGCTCCCCGGTTTCTTGTTCCGAGCCGATATCCACTGTACCACAATGCACATCCTCTGGCCATAATACTTGAGCATAAATCTCCCAATGTTTGTTGTGTCAGGGAAGGGAGGAAACAATTGTAATAATGAAGGTATCATCCTAACTACTTATCATTCGCAACAATTAAGAATAAATTCATACCTTAGACTTTGCATATCAATGGCAGCGTACACAGTGGGTTAAAGGAAAAATGTTAAACTCTCTGACAATCTTTTATGTGCCATGTCCCTTCAGGACATAGGTGATCATGGCCTTCCACATCTTTCTGTCCCTTCTAGTTTTTAATGTTTTGTTTTATTATTTCTCCAAAACCCTGTTCTGCCTTCCATCTGCTTAAGTTCATTAAGTATTACTTACTGTTTTCCCATGTCCCCTCTTTCTCTCTATACACCCCATGAGTATTAGATTCATCAAGCCTTTCTTTAAATTATCTTTACTGGTATCTTTAAATTATAAGAGCTTAGCAAACTCATTGTTGGATTAATCAAAAATAATCTTATATATGAATAGCCAATATATAATACATAAAAATGTAATTAATACTATTGCTGTAAGTTCTGCAGAGGCTGAAAGAGAGTTTTCTGGGATGAACATAATTTATTCTTACAAAAGAAATCTTTGTGTCCCAAAGACTTCAATTCTTATTCTGATGTTAAGCATAAGCTTTCTTTTTGTTTCCATTCTCTCCAAAGCCTCATCATTGCTCACACTTTTGGTCCCTGGTACTCTCAGAGAATTTCTGTTACTTGGAGTCTCTCTTTCATCATTCACTGCCACATGGGAGGACAGATATCACATAACAGCTTAGCACTCTTACAAAGCCTAATACGTCAAGAATAAATTCAACTCATCTACCATATTTATCTGACCATATACCAACTGATTATTACCATTTGATTATTGGGGAGAGGGAGCATTCTATAATAAAAACTATATAAATGTTAATTGAAAGAGTTTACAATGAAACCTGCAGGACTTTGCTGAAAAGTTCTTAAGGATCTGCTATAATCAGTTAGTCAGTTAAGTGCCATACGTGATACACGCTTGGGTGATCATGTCTCGAAAGAGACATGACTGACTGGGTAGAAGATTATCCTGCAGTGGGTTGCCATTGCTTTCTGCAGTAGACTGGTTGCCAACCAAGTCTATAGAACCCAATCTGTCCTGCTATTTAACCCATAACTAGAAGGAAGTGATGGATTAATACCTTTCCCAAGGGTATTTGTGCGTAAGTGAATACAATGGATTCAACTGGAATTTGAACATGGCTCCCCGGTTTCTCGTTCCGAGCCGATATCCACTGTACCACAATGCTCATCATCTGCCAGGATCTGCCATAAGTGGTATTAAATCAGTGCAAATAACGATGAGCAGATTATGCCCACTTATATGCAAATACCTTAGCTAAAGGTATGTCTTCATTTCTTCTCTCTCTACCTATGAGTCAAATAGCAAGATAGAACAAGGTCTTATATCCTAGGCTAGAAATTGGCCTGGGAAAAGGACAACTCAGAATTCAAAACCCCCAAATATGGGTTAGTTTCACCAACCATAACTGACTAAGTGTAGTGAGTTTGACACTATCCCTGAAGGCATAGGCAGTCAAGGTGGGGTTACTCCAAGGATTGAGAAGGTCTTTGATCTGGATCTGTTTTAATGAGCTTTCATCTGTGGAAACATTTTACAATTCAGTTCAAGTTAATATCATGTCATTTACTGCAAGTTCATTAGGTATTAAGATACCTAAAATCCTTTGCTTTTATTTGCTGGCAAAATATTTGAAGACAGTGTATTAAAGTAATTTATTTCTCACTTTGTCTTTTGGGCTGTAATGGGTAACATCATAGAAAATAGAATTGGTTAGTCATTTTCAAATTCAGACAAGTCTGTTGTATCTACTTTGATTCAAATGCCCTTGGGAATGAAATCAATCTGTCTGTTGTCCTTCAAGCTATGTGTTAAATAGCACAGTAAACTGAGTTCTTTAGAAGTTGGATGACAACCAGTTTGCTTTTATTCTTCTCTAAATAGGAAACCACTCTACCATATTTTCCTTGTGAATGAAGAAAAAGGAATCTGTGGCGTGTCCTGACTGTCAACATCTTGAAGGGACATGACATTTAAAAAATTTTTAATTACCTTAATGTCATATGAGGAGATGCTGAAAATTTTTCAGCTTGATCAAAGACCTATTGGAAAATATATATAAAAAAAACCCTTCCAATTTTTGATCAGATATTTGGAAAATTAGTTTCACCACAAACTATTCAGCATCCCTTTATATAAAATGTCTTTATTAAATTTTCTTGCTCTATACAATCAAATTGCAATAGATTTTTATTATCAAAGCCTGTTCAATTTGTTACTGTTAATCTTTGAACTAGTAATATATTTTTTTATTTTTTATTAAAAATGTAACTAATAAATTTTGATTTGGTTATCAAAGACATATTTTTTTAATTTGACAAGTGACCTTTTCTCTTGGACTAAAATATATTTGAATCTTTATCAAGATCACTAAAAGTCAATTATTCTCAGTTCTTGTGAACTTGATTGTTCATCTCCAGTGTCATTATTATTTTACAAAATTGTGGGTAGAAAAAAATTTTAAATTGTGCTTTTAATGATACAAATATAAATCTGTATTTCTAAAATTTCTATCCTAATACATTTTGTAATATGCGGGCAAAGTACTGTTTTATTCAGTAGAACAAAGAAGAAACAATGGTGGTTTAAGAAATAAACGGTTGTGCTAATGAAAAAAATACAACAAATAGTAAATTAGTGTAAATGTCTCATTAAAAGAAAAATAAGTAGAATTGTAAAAGTCATCTGCAAAGGTGTGCAGTAGGAGAAAGATGTTGAGTTGTGACTTACTGTGGAAGGTTTTGTTCTTTAGAGATGGGAGTTTGTGTTCTGATGAGCATTGTGAATCCTGGCTGTCTCACTGCCAAAAATGTCTCCTTGATGAGCTTTTATGCCATTTTCTTAGGCTCAGATCAGCTTCAATTTGTATTTTGTTTCTTCAGATGGGAGTAGATGCTATTGGATGGAAATTCTGGATTCTATTTTTCTTTGAGTGTGTAAGTAAGACAAAAGCTATATGCAGTTAACAGAATTTTTAGCTCAGTCTTCGGTTTCAGCATTCACATCTAGCCAGTAGTCAAAACTTGTGCAACTTGAATCAGATCAATTTTAGAAGATTATAACACATGCATGCAGACAACAGATAAATGTAAATTTTAGCTTTGTTGACATATTTTTAAAAATACATTATCATATTACATGTATAAAAAGGGTGCTGAAATTTATATAAAGAAAATTGTTCAAAATCAATTATTTGAAAAATATTTATTCAAATTATAAATTGTTTGAATGAAAATTAACTGAAAGGATAATTATACTAAATGAAAATTATTCAAAATACCTATATTTGAAATATATATGTGGTCTTGCTTTGAGAGAGTCAATGCTGATTTACTGAGAACTAATAATGATCTTAAAGGATGGCATAAGGATTTTGCAGCAGTGAGTGTCATACTATCATCCCACAATATGGAAATTCTTAGATACTCTTAGAAGAGAACAGGACTTTCAAAAAATTCATATTGCAAAAGTATCAAGAGTGCCAAGAAATACTGTAATATAATTGGGAAATTTAAAAAATTTTAGTGGCATCTTTTAACGATTATTCTTCAACAGTTGACTATTTGTGTGTAGTATCAGATAATTTAAAGTCATAAGGATTTTTTTTTTTACTAAATTGTTTTATTAACAATATTTTTATTTAAGGTAATTATCATTAGTGTATTTCCACATTTAATTTTTATGTTTTTATTATAATAAGGAATTTTGCATTTTGAATAATGATAATTTAGTATAATTGTCCTTTTGAATAATTCTGATTCAAACAATTTACAATTTGAGTAAATATTTTTTGAATAATTGTGTAGAACAATTATTTTCAAACAATGTTCACATAATCAAATTTTCTTAGCCTCACCAAGAAGAGATTAAAAATTTTGTTTTTGTTTGAATTTCGGGAAATATTTTTTGGCTGGGAAATTTTTTTTTTTCTTGTCAGCAATTTTTCAACTATTACTGAATATAACAGAAAAGGAATACATTGTTAATTCTTCATATCTGTCTTGTTTTTATACAACATAACGAATGGTTGGTTAAAGGCAATTGTAAAAAGTTAGACAACAGGTCCAGTCATTGGTTAACACACTTTTGACTAGTGTTTGGTCATTCTCAGAAACAAAATCTAGGTGTTATCAGTACAAGATGAGATAATCCACTCAAAGTAATGCGATATTGGATATTTGTTAGATAATGTTATGGTGTGATAATTTTACATCAGAAAATAGCATTGGAAAAATCTAAGGAAGCCACTGCTTACAGTGTCAATATCTTTAACCCATTAAAATAACCCATTAAAATAAAATTTAAAATTTAATCCATTAAAATAAACTATTTTTTTCTAATTATTGAAAACAGTTCTCACAGATAATTGCAAATCTACACTTTCAATATCTTTTGTAAGTATGCATACATTGTGTACAGACATGTGCTGAGTCTACCTGCATCTATCATGCAAATCACATAACAAGATTTCTTGAACATCTAGGCCATTGGATAATTAAAATATACTGTTTAATTACAGAAAAACAAAAATAATATTTAAATAAATACATCAGTTAATACAAATTTCATAATATTGTCTTCATTTACATTAGGATACGATTCAGGGCAGAGATAGATGTTCTAAAGAAATTTGGAAAATATATATCTAAATAACTTTGGTTACTATTATATCTTCTGTGGTTGATGAAGGGGGTAAAACACACCAGATCTAATGGTAGTATCTCCCCAGTAAATGGGAGTATGCAGGTTCAAATCCTGCTGGAAGATAGGTATTTTCCAAACAAATATTTATTGAATATCTTGGCCAGTGGATAATTAAAATTTACAGTTTAATTATAGCAAAAATGAACTATCCACTCATATATGAGTATTCATTTAAAATAATCAAAACAAATAAATTTAAATATGTCAGTTAATACCAGTTTTATAAATTTAAATATAATTTTGTAAAACCACACTAACTTGAATTTACTTTGAAAAAAGTTTATCAAATTTTAAAAAATTAATTTAGATGCCTAAACAAAACTTGAGTTAAATTTTTAGGTAGTTTCAACATGTTTTATGAAAGTTATTGGATTTATTATACAAAACCAGAAAATCACTTTTTACTTCAATAACAAGGTAGTAAAATCAACAACATTGATCAAAACTTATAATGGAACAAATAATGAATGTATATAAGTCTCTGAAGCATTTACATGTTAATATAGTGAACCATCTTAATAACCGCAATGTATTATCCTTTGCTTTTGTTAAAATATTTTACTTCAGCTGGTCTAATTTTGGACATGCTGATGTTAATTGCAACTCATAGGTCTTTGGTGTCATGTTTTTTGCTACATCAGTATAATTTTATCTTTACAATCAGATTCGGTCAGCTCTTGATGGCGGCTATTCTATTCTTTCCTGTAAACCTTTTATACTAAACATATTCACGGGTAACTTTAGATACATGAGAAGAAGCACTGTTGTGCATAAATACACATGACTTGGACCATTTCAAGAAAATCTAGTCCATGAAATTTCAATAGTTATTGCTTTTCAGTTTAACTGCCTCATTGACTTTGAATTGTTCAATAATGGTTTGGTTAACAATTCCAGCACATCACATTGCCTCCTCATTTTTAAACTCAAGCAGATCTGTCTATATTTCTGAATGAGGTAATATGTATACTATTCATATTATTCGGTCTATTTTCGTCATCTTTGTTGCCATTTGTATGACGTTTCTGCTGTTGTACGCCCTAGCCTTCTTCAGGTGCTAGGAATTTCAAACTGAACCCTTTATTATGATCATTGGGGTATATCATTCTCATTCTTTGTGCAAACTCTTTTTTTAGTAGTCATGAGTTATCTCCCTATAACCTGATTTTCAAAGTTAATTGTTCACCACTGCTTTAGCCTGGTATTGAACTCACAACTCTTTGGGATCTATATTGGAAAAAGGTACATCGAGTGTCACCCAAAATTCACCTATGAAAATTAGTCTAGGAAAGTCAATGTATATACATTTCGTGGCCTTGTAGGTAGCATTAGCTATACTTGTGAGATGGTCTTGTGTTAAATGCAATCACGTCCACATTTGAAAGAATCAAAAGGTAGAACAAAGGATAAAAGGGTTTCGTTTGTATTAATAAAGGTAAATTTATTTAATGAGAAGAATGACATCAGTTTTGTTGTTTTGAAATAACATCGATGTCTGAAGGTTCTGCATAAAGTTTTCTTTTGAATGCGTATTTGGGTTCAGATGAAATGTCTTTTGTAAAGAAAAGACAAATCTGATGTTGCCATTTGTTGCAGGTGAAAGTTTGTCCTGACTGTGAATGAAAGTGGAAATGATGTCTTTGTTCCTCTTTCTTTTTTTGAAATTAAAGGGGAGAAAAATTAGACTGGTGAGAAAAAGAGAGTAAGAGAGTGCAAAAATGTAGGTCATCAAGATTTGGTGTCAGTTAAAAAAAACTAGTAACTCCTTGTAATGGTCTTTTTTGTTGACTGTACATGAGAAGGAAGAATCAATTAAGTGCAGCAGAAAATGTAGATTCCCTAAACTTGGTGGCCAGTAGATGACCTGTGAAAAATTCCCACATATTTAAGTGTTTGTGGAAAATAAAAATGGATCAACTTTTAATTATTTTTCTTTACTCCTGATTGCTCAAAGAAAAATAAGAGCTTGTATCAATTTTGATTTTGCAGACTGTCTTACAAAAAGAGCTTTTCTATTGCTGAATGTATAAATGTATGTGCTTTTTTTATTTGCTCATGAGTAGGTATAATGTGTGTAAGCTCGGATTTTTTGTGCAATCAAATTTTACGAAATCTGACAGCCTAATTTTGACACTTCAAAACATTCGCTTTACTGAGAAGTGTTTGCCTCTGAGATTTCGTCACAGATCCTAATTTGCAAAGTATCCTAGACCTTTTGTTCTTTTTGACTCCTTCAATAACAGTCTGTTCAAAGATCTGGGCTCTGGTCAAAAGTGGTTGTTTCACTGTAACTTGTTTAATTTACATTCCCCTCCAGGAGACAAATTATTAAAGCTTCTTCCTTTTGCTTCCAGCTCTCCATTTAGTTATATTTTCAATAACCCTCTTAATCATTCAGTAATCTCTAGAGATATCAAGTGTTTTGCAATATGGAGATTTTGTAAACAAATACTGAAAAACAGAAACTAACTTTATTTTCTGTTTTTCAGCATTTGTTAAATCATTTCCGTTATTCATCTTTCAATATGTCTCATGAAAAAAAGGAAAGAAATAGTTTTTATTTGATTTCAGAGATCTTAAGCAAATATTAGTTTAATCTGCATAACTTCTTTTGGCAAAATTATAATAAATTTAATAAAACATTTTGAAACTATCTAAAAATTTAACTACACCTTTTTGATATCTAAATTGTTTGAAATTGAACAATTTTATCATAGCAAATTGGAGATTTATATGATATGCATAATAATTTTTGATTGTGTGTGTGTGTGTGCATATATATATAAAGATGGTAACACAATAACATCCACCATCAGCGATGATTTTATTTTGTGTTGACATAAAACTCCGCTAGGCAATGGCAATAGTTACCAAAAATAACAAACGCAGTTCGCAAATTTGCAATGCGGTTCTATGATGTCACACTGTGTGATAGTGCAAAATGACAACAGAACCATGTATTCAAATGCGATGTAATGTGTTATGACCAGATTTAAACGTGATTTTATTAAGGGTCGGTTGTTTGGATTTAATGTAGATGGCCTCCAATATCTGAAGGTTCTTTTTACTGTGTCTATGAGTAAGGATTATTGTATTGTTGACTAAAATCTATCTAATATTTTATATATATATATATATATATATATATATATATATATATATATATATTTTTTTTTTTTTAATCATATCACTCCAAGCAAGGCAAAAATGCCACTGATGCGCAGGGGGCTACGTAAGAGTGAAAAGACTGGAAAAGAGAAAAACCAGAAACCACATCCTAAGCAGGAAACAAGGGATGAGCCTCTTTACCTTTTCAATAGACGTGCGTGGAGTCTGAACCGGTTGATAGCCCTGTCCATCCACTCCAATAGAAAGAAAATGATGGTGACTTGCTAAGTTTTAACTTAGTTAAAGTCCAGGCAGTGAAATTTTGGCTAGACAAACAAAATCAATCCTTCAATTAAGCATGAACACTTTTAAATTTAAGCAAAAGTTAAAAGAAAAAAATGGCTTACATTTTAACAAAATTAACAATATTTTAAGAGATGATTCCATATTGTTCTGCCAGTGGTTGAAGAAAATATTTTAACTTTTAGGCTCAGGGAGTCAAATAGACAGTGCACAAACTCAAGGTGTGATGGGTAAATTTTCATCATTTTATATTTTTAATTTTTCATATGTGTATTTGCTTTTTTATTTTGATGACTACACAGTATAGTAAGGTCAGTTGGGCACTGTCTGTGAGAAAGAGCAATGTGACACAATTCATTTCACCAGAAATTTTGAAGTGGCATGCTGTGCTATTTGACATTCATGTCAGTGGTGCTAATATGAACATTTCAGAGAGTTTAGGTTTAAGTTTGAGGACAGTGCAGAGGATATGGAAAGAGTTGGATAAGTCTAATGGTGGTTATGAAGAAAAGAAAAAAACAAATTATTTTCTAAAATTAAATGCTTCATGGCAAACAAACAGGGCATTGTTATTAGTCATTCTGGGTATGACAATAAACTACATCTGACAGCAAGGCTTCTGATCAGTACATTTGTGGTTTTGTGAGGCATGGAACAAATTTTTTAATTGCTATTGTTTTAATCCATCCTGACCCAGGGTGGTAGCACCTGTTAGGGTCCCAGCTATGGGCAAATAGTTGATGACCAAAACTAGAGTCAAAACACTGTGAAAGTACAAAAATACATTTTTATAGTAAAAATACCAACAATACACTTTTGTAAAGAAAATTAAATTTTGGCATTAAATGACCCATAAGGAGTTGATATGCCACTTAACAAACAAATGAACTGGGCATTATTAAATGCTGTAAATTTGATGTTTATTTTATAATTTTGGCCATAACACCATATATTGGTTACAAAATGAATTCTGCAAATATCACTAATATTGTAGTGGAATCATTAATTTTTTTAGTTTTATTTTCTTTGTACCTACTATACATTTATAAAGAATTCAATTTAAAGTTTGGAGAAGCAGAGGGCCATATACATTTCCCAGAAATTTACTCTAGCAACTTTCTCACCTGTGGAACTCTCTTTTAATTTCTTGCTTTCCTGATAACTATGATCTTCAAAAATTTAAATGCAATGTCACTTGCCATTTCTTTATTCTTGAAGCCTGTTTTTTATTTTTTTTCCAATCCTTCCCATTCTCAGTCTTTTTATTCTCTTTCACCCCTTGTGACATTATTGCCTTACTTTGGGTGAAACGATAAAAAAAAACAAAAACCATAGACACATAAATTGTTTTATATAGAAATATGTTGTCTCCAACGTTTCGTTTAGAAACTTAAAATTAAAATATAACTGACACCAGAATCTGGAAACTCAATGTGCACAGAAATGCTATGTTACCCATATTTGGTAACATGGCAGTCAATATGCTAAGGCAAGCAATCTTTGTAATTAAATGGCTCAGTATGAAGAGATAGATCATTAGCAATACATACATTGATGTTTTTTGTTGAGGCAGGACTCTGATTAATCTCACACAAAGCAAGATGGGTTCTACCTGATAGGATTTGTCAATTACTTGAGGTGAGGTTTTCTAAGACCAGATGCTATTCATGATGCCCAACTCACAGAAATCAAAGTAAACTGAGTGTTTTTATCAAGACACCATCTTTGGGAAGTTTACCATTCAGTTTGAGACCTCATGCTTATATATATATATATATATATATATATATATATATAAAGAGATTTGTACTTACAGAAACAAAACATAGACTTAAACAAAGTGGATGTCATGTTATACCTTTTTGAATAACACTTTTTCAAAGGTATCAGTCAGTTAAGTGCCATACGTGAAACACGCTTGGGCGATCATGTCTTGAAGGAGACATGACTGACTGGGCAGAAGATTATCCCGCAGTAGGTTGCCATTGCTTTCTGCAGTAGACTGGTTTCCAGCCAAGGCTATAGAACCCAATCTGTCCTGTTATTTAACCTATAACTGGAAGGAGGAGATGGATTAATACCTTTCTCAAGTGTATTTGCGCGTAATTGAACGCACTGAATTCAACTGGAATTCGAACTTGTCTCTCCGATTTCTCATTCCGAGCTAATATCCACTGCACCACAATGCACAGAAAACAGAGACATAATCAATATAATGATTGAGGAGGGACGGTTGGAATGCAATTAAAAGAGAAAAAATTTAATTACAAACAATTGAAATTCAAATAGGGGTGAAAATAGCAAGTTCCACGAGAGTATAAGAAGGTAAAAGAAATATATATATATATTGTCATCCACAGATAGATCTGTTTCACTGTATCACAGCTCATCAGTACAGTTAGACTCCGATTGCTTTTTCACCCAGGATTGAAACCCAACTGAATTGGCGTCAGTAGGCGATTCTACCTCTGGGCTATGGGCGTTCGGTGGAAGAAGGCAGACTTTTTAGCACATATATTATTATTATACACGCACAATATATATATATATGCTGACTTTTGACTCCTGTAAGAACACATCTGCCTTTTCATAAATCATATTTTTTTGTCAAGTAGAATGACATGCCACTCTTCTCACCAGCAGCAAAGTAAATTAAAGAGCTGGTTTAGATACCTATCACTCATTTATGTGGCAGATTATACTGAGTTACACGTTACCAGTAGCAGGCCTAAGCCTAATATGACATAAAGCAGTAATAAATACAATTGAATGTCCAATTGTTCTCTCCTCTGAGATATTTTTTTTCCAATCATTTTATCCCAAGCAAGGCAAGACTGCCACTGGTGGGTAGGGGATTACACTGAGAGAAAAAACAAAGTACAGGGAATGTCAAAAATGGGATAAGAGAAGGATGGGAATCAAGGAGATGGAAGATAGCAACTGATGTTGCATTTAAACTTTTAGAGATTGAAGCTATCAGGGAAGCAAGCAAGCATACAGAAAGAAACTCTGCAAATGTGAAGTGCTAGAAAAGAAACTGTTAGAGTAGAAGGGTCACTTACATTTCACTGTTTAAATAGTAAAAGGTGGGAGCCTGATGCCAGTCTAGTAGCATGCATAAATACATATGGAAAAAAAAACTTGTCAGAGTAGTTGACATGAAAATTCTTGTAGAAAAGACAGAGGGAAACCACATCCAGTTGTTGCAGAAATGACTGAAGGTGGGTTGCCAAGTTAGGATAAATTTTATTGTACAACCTCGTTTGGATTTTACCAAGAACCTTTGGATGAGTAGAAATAAACCTTACAATAAAGTCTCATGATGAGTGGATGTAATCTCTGCAAAACTCAGAGTAAGAAGATAAGTAAACATTCAGTTTTACTTTTTATTTGTTTTATTTGTTATTTATCTTGATGATCTACATTTTTGCACTCTCTTACTCTCTTTTTTTCACCAGTCTAATTTTTCTCCCCTTTAATTTCAAAAAAAGAAAGAGGAACAAAGACATCATTTCCACTTTCATTCACAGTCAGGACAAACTTTCACATGCAACAAATGGCAACATCAAATTTGTCTTTTCTTTACAAAAGACATTTCATCTGAACCCAAACACACATTCAAAAGAAAACTTTCTGCAGAACCTTCAGACATCGATGTTATTTCAAAACAACAAAACTGATGTCATATTTGAAATTAAACAACTATTATTATAAATATTTTGTTAGAGTAGAGTATGAACACACTCCCAGTTGCATAAAATCTGAAACAACCTAGTAAGTTATTCTAAATAGTTTTAATAAAATCAAATGTTAGAAGCTAAAATTCACATGGTATATTTACTAATATATATATAAAACATATTAAAGTCTTACATATATATATATGTCTTATATATTGATTGTTTAATACTTAGTTTTTGGTCCTAATAGGGTTAGACCAGTATACATTTGTATTAAAGTGTTCGATACAATTGTACATTTTAGAACTTTTTAATATTTTCTATTTTTAAACGAGTTATTTGGCTACCCAGGTTTCTACCATGAGTGATGTCTTCAGCCAATCTTTATAACTTATAAAATTTTTTTAATAACTTATTAAAAATCACCTGAAGACACCACTCATGGTAGAAACCTGGGTAGCAAAATAACTCGTTTAAAAATGGAAAATATAAGTCTTATCTATCTATCTATCTATCTATCTATCTATCTATCTATATATATATATATATATATAAACATATTAAAGTCTTACAAAGTATATATAACTCTGGAAGATACAAACAAAACTGCATATTGAAAAGAATACAGTATGAAACAAGATGGATAATCTTATTGATTGGTGATTTGACTTTAATCCTTTTGATAATCCTTTTTACGAATTCAACAAATTTTGTCAAATCAATAAATTTTCCATAGCAGACACGGATACACAGACACACACAAGCAAAGCAAAATGAAAACCAAAAAAGAGACACCTTACATTCCAAAACATTATCATAAATTGTCATCAAGCATCTTGCACCCTGTAAGGCCTCTTGCAACTCTGTACAATTTAACAAACATTGTGGCGCTTGTAATCTGATGGTGCTTATCTACATCTCCTTATTTCCCAAAATGATCATCTGATCTTCATAACCTCATCTTTTGTTAAGAGCAAAGCAAAAGAGATCTTCTTACCCCATTCCCTGATGATGGTGGTCTCTTGTGGAATGAGGGAAGGTGTGGTTGGGTTTTAAGGATTCCAAAATGCTTGATTTTTATATTCAAGATAACACTGTGATGGGATCCCTCATGAAGGATAACTTAGAAAGGATTATGTCATCCACATCAAACAATTAATACCCTTGAGGATTAGAATATTTTTCGTTTTAATCTTCTCTTATATTTTATTTTTGTTCTTTCTTTAAATTTGCAATGTTAGTTTCATGCCAAACTTTTCATATGGTGTCTGTACGACAAAATTGGATTTTATTTCTTTTAAACTGAGGTTACACACACACACACACACACACACACACACACACACACACACAAATTGTTTCTAAAGCTTTTTTTTTTAAATTTTCTCTTTCTTTTGAACTAACTCTTGCGTATTTGATATTATACTTATATTTTATATATTATATTTATATTTTATTTCTCTCTTGATTTGTCGATTCTTTCATCTCTTTCTTTAATTTTTTTATCTGTCAAACTTTCTGGATCTTTTTTTTTATTTCTTCTTTTTTTTTTTCATTTTTTTACTCTCACCTTGTATTTCCTTTAAATATTTTTTTTCTCTTTTGCTTTCAATTTCCTGCCATAAATTTTATTTTTTGTGTTTATTTATGTTTAGAATGAAAGAAAAAATTAAAAATATTTTCCTTATTTTTGTTTTATTCCCCTCCCTTCAAATTGCCTTTTTCTCTTATTCTTTACACTTTGTATATCAAACTTTCACCCTTTTTTTTCTTCTTACATTCCTTCACTTTTGTAATTCTTTTTTCTTTCTTTCTCTCTGTTCCCTTTTTTCTTTGTTTTAATTTTAGAAAATTTTTCTTTTATTCTGATTCTCTTGTTTCCTGATTTTCTTTTATATTTCATTTACTGTTTTTTTTTTCTTCATTTCCTTATTAATTTTCAGTTTCTATCTTTTTATTTTAACAAAATTGTTTTATCTTTGTATTCTATTTCTCACTTTTTACTTATCTTCATCTCTCTCTCTCCTCATCTTCACCTCTCTCTCTCTCCTCATCTTCACCTCTCTCTCTCCTCATCTTCACCTCTCTCTCTCCTTATCTTCATCTCTCTCTCTCTCGCCTCATCTTCATCTCTCTCTCTCCTCATCTTCACCTCTCTCTCTCTCCTCATCTTCACCTCTCTCTCTCATCTCCTTCACCTCTCTCTCTCTCCTCATCTCCCTCACCTCTCTCTCCCTCGTCATCTTCTTTACCTCTCTCCCTCGTCATCTTCTTCGCCTCTCTCTCTCTTCAACTTCTCCACCTCTCTCCCTCTCCCTCGTCATTTCCTTCCCCTCTCTCTCTCTTCATCTTCTTCACCTCTCTCTTTCTATTCATTCTTTTTAATTCTTTTTATTTTTAACATTTAAATTATCTAACATTGCAGCACTTTATCTCTCTCTCTCTCTCTCGCATTAGATCAAACTTTTACTCTTTCCCTATCCACAGAATCCTTTTTATAATGTTTAAGACATTTTTTTTATTCATTATTTTTTCATAGATTTTTTTTCTAATATACTGGGGCTGTTTTTTTCTAAGGTTTCACAATTATACTGCATAGATTTAGAATTCAAGCGACTTATAGAAAAGCTGTTTCCAAAATAGATATATCACTTTACAAGATTTGACATCGGTCGTTTATTTTTATCCTATTTTAAAATTTATTCTTTTT
Source organism: Ascarosepion bandense (assembly GCA_037127315.1). Taxonomy (NCBI): domain Eukaryota; kingdom Metazoa; phylum Mollusca; class Cephalopoda; order Sepiida; family Sepiidae; genus Ascarosepion; species Ascarosepion bandense. Next base: position 731,707 of record JBBBDQ010000996.1, on the reverse strand, counting down.
TCCTTTTTCACTCATTATTCCGATAGTTTTTTAAAAGAATTTATTCTTTTTACCTTCTTTGCTTCAAAGCTGTTGCCAGAAGTGCAGACAGTAAAAATGCATCTTTTGAAGATTAAGTTTAACTCGCTGTCATTTCAATGAATCAGTTTGGTTCAGTATTTGTATTTAACTTTTTCTTCACACTCACACATTCATTCATTCATACATTTTACAAATGTACATGGTTGTATATTCAATATATTTTATCCTAGAAAAAAAGGCTCTGTGTATTTTAGCATTTATATATGCATAATATTACACTAATAATATTTCTGTTTGTAAATACCTGTATATACATGATCATGTGCATAAAGACATATGCGTGGTAACTTGTAGGTATCTTAAGTATGCCAATTTTCTGTTTAAATCATATGTATCAAAGGGTAAAGAAAAGTTCTTTGCTTGACCCACTTTCCAAAAATTGGAAAGTTAAATTCTTGGGAAATAGGTTAGGCCATGAACTTTTCTGCACTTCCTTGTCTATAGTTCTTTGTAATATTCTGTGCAAAAAAAATTAAAATTAAAAAATTAGACATTTTTTTTAATACACAACTTGCTGATAAGTAGTTGAGTAAATCTGAAGCAAATCCACTACTGATGGATAATACCTAAGCAACTCAAAAATAAAACAAAATTAGACAAAGTTATTGTTTCATTTTCTATGGCTTATCAACCCTTTCCAGGTTATTTAAAGCCAGAAAATATTTTTAGATTGTGAGAAATTTTTTTTTCTTTTTTAAGATTATAATGGTTTTAGCGATACAAGACTTACTAATTAACCCATAGCTGGTGGATTCATTTTGCATGTAAGTGAATGTAACAGACCCAACTAAAATTGGAACTTTGCTATCTGATTAACAATTCCAATTACACCACCCACAATTCCAAGATACAACACCTAGTATTCCCTTAAGCAGTTACACATCTAGGTACTGACCAGGCTCAATGTTTCTTAAGTTTAGTGATCACGCAGAAACTAGTGTTTCAATGTGATGCAGACATAAACCCTAAAGTTATTAAGTGTTATTTTATAATGTAGTCAGATTCTACAAATTCTTTTTTTTTCCTTTTTTAAATATTTTTGTCCCAAGCATTTGATAATGTCACTAGAATGCAGGGGGTCTAATGACCTTGAAATGTTTTTTCTATTTATTATGGTATATTTGGGCAGCAATCTCTCTCTTATGCAGGTTTCATTAAAAATGACAGACAAGGTGTGATAGTTAAGTTTTTTATGTAATTCTTAATGTGATCTTGTGATTTTTTTTCTTTTGTGGACATAAATTATATAAAAATTATCCAAATATTTTTTTTATCCGAGCTCATTCGGCTATACTTTTAGCCATTTTCAAGGATGAATGTTATTTTACGTGTAACAGAATGTATGTGGGGTTATGTATAATGCAGAGTAGTGTGCATATGTTATGTACCAGACCCGTGTTTGTAGTTGGTATTATTGAGTGTTGGTTTTTTTTGTTTTTTTTTTATCAGTAAAGTCTCCATTATTTTTAGTCTTTTTTTGCATGTGGATGATGTTATGATATTTGTGTTGTCAACAAGTATGTTCCAGATAGGATTTGGTAGTTCTCTATGTGTGCTTAAATGAGATTGACTTGAGCTCCGTTGAGAGGTTAATTCAATCTCATTGAACAGTGGGTTTTAATCTACCTGTTCTTTCACTTTCTTAGAGAATATATTGTGTATTTGGGCAGCAATCTCACTTTTATGCCGGTTTCATTAAAAATGACAGTCAAGGTGAGATGGTTAAGGTTTTAAGTAATTTTTCATGTGATCTTACATTTTCTTTTTTTTTTTTGAGAACATAAATTATACAAAAATTATCTAAATGTTTTGTTTATCTGAGTGCTTTTGGCTATACATTTAGCCACTTTCAATGATAAAATTTTATCTTACATGTAACAGGATGTAAGTGGTATTATTTATAATGTGAAGTAATGTGAAGTAATTATTATTTATAATGTGAAGTATGTACCGAACATGGTAAGTATTTTATTAGCATGTTCGTAGTTGATGTTACTGAGCATTGGGTTTTTTGATTTTATTGTTAAGGCCTCCGTTGTTTTTAGTCTTTTTTTGCTTGTGGATGATGCTATATTATTTGTGTTGTCAACAAGTATGTTTTGAATAGAGTTTGATAGGTCTTCATGTGTGTTTAAATGAGACACAATTGAGCTCTGTTGAGAAAGATGTTTTTGTTAATAAGGCCTCCATTATTTTTAGTGTTATCAACAAGTATGTTTTGGATAGATTTGGTAGGTCTCCATGAGTTTTTAAGATCGAACTGAGATCTGTTCAAAGAGATACAATATGAGACTTTGAGTCAATTTCATAGTTTTATGGCCAATATAATTATTTACAAAATGAGGATCAAGAACACAGTTCTTCAAGGGAGATGTGAATTTGTAAATAATATTGGCTTGCTGTAGTTTGGATCAGGTTAACTGTCTTTTTTTTTTCTATTTATTAGCATGAAAATTTAAGCAACTTAAGTATGCTTGCACAAAAGACTCAAATTTGCTAATTTAAAATGTTGTGCAATATCCTATAACTTAATTTACATTACTTCTTTTGAATTGGAGTAGATAGACCTATCTATCGCCCAGTTCACACTCCACTTACGTCTATTGAACAGGTTAAGAGGCTCATCCCTTGTTCCCTGTTTAAGATGTGATTTCCGGCTTTCTCTTTTCCAATCTTTTCACTATTACGTAGCCCCCTGCACATCAGTGGTGTTACTGCCTTGCTCAGGGTGATACGATTAAAAAAAAAAGTGGTTCTTCTGGGACACATCTATCAATAAAAAAAAGAAGGTTACTGACAAAAAAAAAAATCATACTATGAAGTTATTCCAAAAGTAATACCTCCTATATATTTAGCATCTACAACAAATGGAGAGAGCGCAATAATACTTGGTCCTGGGTATGACAGTAAACTGCATGTGAGAAGCATAGAACCACCTCTTAATTGCTGTTGTTCCCAGGTCCATCCTGACATGGACTTGTAGCACCTGTTAGGGTCCCAGCTATGGGCAAATAGTTAACCCCTAAACTGGGGTCAAAACACTATGAAAGTAGAAAAATAGACTTTTATGTACCTGAGCAGGTGGATGGCAAAGCAGGTTTGGGTGGTGTAACAGGAGAAAGCTTGCTAAAAGCCACCAGGAATAAGAAGTTGTGGAAGGCCATGATTGCCTACATCCTGAAGGGACATGGCACATATAAGAGCATACATTTTTGAAGGAAAAATATTACCAACAATACATTTTTGAAGGAAAATTGTTGCCATAATAGATTTTTAAAGAAAAATATTATTACCAGCAATACATTTTTGAATACAAAACTAGAAGATATCTTCAGTTTTGTAAAATAAAAAAAAGTTTTTTTAATTTTTCATTAAAATCTGACTAAATCAACCTTCTCACTATAACCGAACATTAAAAAAAATACCTTACAACCCCACCATTTTGGCATTAAATAATCCACAGAGGTTGATATACTGTTAAATATAGCAAGTTCTAAATGATAAATACTTTTTTTCTAAAATCTCACCATTACACTCATAATGCCTTTTTGCCAGTGAGACAACAAGTGCCTATATATGATGACTATAAAAATTGTATTTTTTCATTGCAGAGATAACTTATTTCTGAGGAGAGTGTTGTCCATGACATTGTTCTTTACATTGGTCTGAACAAAATTTCAGAAGGTACCAAATGTGGGTTGGTGATGTAAAACAACCCAATCAAAATTTTCAACATGTTCCTTAAGCTTGAAATTGTCTTCTCTGATCTGAATCTAAAAATTCAGGCTTTTCAATAGGCTTTTTCTATATGCCATATACCATTATATCCTTTATAGATCTGAGCAATATTTGTCTTTTTACTATCCTAACCAATCTATGTTCTGATATCCATTTGTATAAATACGTTAGGTTTACTATTTCTCTATCTCTTTTTCCATTAATATCTTCTGTGAGTGTCAAGTTCTCCTAGTATACTTTTCTTATAGAAATTTCAACTATCTTTGTCTGATTGTAAGTGTAAGTGACCTTTTGTTTTTTTTCTTAAACCTTCCTCGCTTATGCACTTTATCCATAATATTCTTAGCCTCCTTTTGTTGAATCATATTTCTGCAGCACTGAGTTTCTTCATTTGTGAGGAAACTGTTCAGCATTAACTTCCATATAAAACTGACATTACAAAAGCTATTCCATGTTCAACTTGTCTAAAGATAGCATGTGTGCAAAGCTCAGGTTAAGACTAGAGCCATCCTTTCTTAGAAGTTAATGTTTTTAAATGTTATTTGCTCAGTTTAAGCAATCTAGCTTCAATCACTTTACTGAGTAGGTAAGTTTGCCTTTAGGCCTTCTTTAGTTTTTTCAGTATTTTTTATTTAAGACTGTATCTGGAGAAGAGTTTTAGGCTTTGGCAAGTTGTTTGGTGGTTCTATCAACATTTTTATTTTATATATATATATATAAAGAAAATAAAAATGTTGATAGAACCACCAAACAATTGGAGTAGATAGACTAAACTATCGCCCGGTTCACACTCCACCCACATCTATTGAACAGGTGAAGAGGCTCATCTTTTGTTTCCTGTTTAGGATGTGGTTTCCGGTTTTCTCTTTCCATTCTTTTTACCCTTATGTAGCCCCTGCACATCAGTGGCGTTATCGCCTTGCTTGGGGTGATATGATTAAAAAAAACATATATATATATATATATATATATATATATAACCATGGAAAAGGTCATCTTCTTTCATTTACAAGTTAAATAATAAGAAAGCCAATCTAGAAGAATAAAAACTTAAATCACACTAGTGACTTCCTTGTATTGAGGATTGGGCTGGCTTAAGCAATCCTTATCATCCCTTGAAATGTGTATGTATATGATAGCCAGGTTTTTATATATATATATATATATATATATATATATATATATATATAATAACAAGACCGACTCTGTAAGTATCTAAATCCTAAAATTATACGAAAATAAACTTTGAGGACAACAAATAACAGACAGAATCTAACTCCGTTATTGTCCGTCGCTATAAGGCGTTGGACAAGAGGGGGAAAAAAAAAGAAAACTGCGGAATACAGACAATACATACAATACCCCGCAGTAAAGAAAAAAAACCCAAACGGAACCAACCACAAAGAAAGAAAAAGTGCTCGATACAGAACTAACCAAAGCGGAATAACAAAGAGGAAGCAATGTAGAGCAAAGACACGTAAAAAAATCACAAGATCGCCAAAACCTACCGCAGTTTCACACAACGGCTCGTCAGCCGTTGTGTGAAACCGCGGTAGGTTTTGGCGATCTTGTAATTTTTTTTACGTATATATATATATATATATATATATATATATATATATATATATATTTGGTCGGGTTTCAATCTTGGATAGAAGCAATTGAATGTCTAACCGTACTGATGAGTTGTGTTACATCAAAACAGATCTGTCTGCTGATGACTGATTGAGCACTATGGAGGAATGGGAGACTTTGAAAAAACAGTAGCTACTAATGCATCTTTCATTCAGTAATGTATTCGAACACTCACTGCTACTGGCATGTGTTTACTGTGTATATAACATGCTAAAGTCCACCTTCCTCTGCCAAGCGTCCATAGCTCAGAGATAGAATCACTGACTGATGTCAATTCAGTCAGGTTTCAATCCTGGCTAGAAGCAATCAGATGTCTAACCACACTGATGAGCTGCGATACAGTGAAACAGATCTGTCTGTGAATGACTATATATATAAAAAATAAAGAGTTGTATTGATACAGGCCCAAACTCTTGAAATCCAGTTACTAGGGAGGGTCCATGGCAATGGTTAGAGTATAAGTTATATTGAATGACCAGACTAAATTTTGATACAAGAAATGTCCTACTTGTGCATTACCACAGTAACTGGAATCTAGTGATTCCTTCTCCCAAATCAGATGCCATACAAAGCTTGAGAACCCAGTCTACCCTGTAATTTAACCCATTAATAAATAGGTGAGCTTTTGCATATTTTTATACAGATTAAATAATGACTGATAAATAACTGCTGTTTGTTAATCTTTATATATTTTTATCAAAATATTCATATCTAGCATACAAATAACTTAAAATCTTTCTGTATGCTAACTTACCTATTTTACTAAAATGAATTGAGATCTACATTTATGCCATTACAGAGATGAGTTATTAAATAGATTCAAATATAAACATAAAAAATAAAATAAAATTTTTTTTATAATTTTTGCATTTGACTTTTAAATATGAAAATTAACAATTGTGAAAAAAAGAAAAGAACTTTATTTCTGACAAGTTGTAGAAGAAACTAGATGTAAAACCAAAACAAAAATTCTGTTTAAATCCTTTACAGATGAAAGTAACTTTTTTCTTTGACTATTTATTTTTTATCATGATTTTACAAATCTGTATAATTATTTTCTAGACATTTTGTGTTTAATTCTAATGACAATATCTTCTGACATTAAGTCATGGCAAATCTTTTTTTTTTTTACTGAATTTTTACTTACGTGTTTTTTATCTTTTAAAACTGTTGTTTATAAAATTTTGTATTTGTTTGGTTTCATCTCAGCTGTTGGAGACAGACTGTCAAGGATGGTTTTATATGTTTTATATCTGAGAACTTGTAAATCGGTAGGTATGTCCCAGATTTTTCCAAGAAACAAAGGTTCTTTCAGTATTTTCTAGAACTTAAAATTTATTGTGTGTAGATTACATAGATTTTTATAACATATAAAATATATATAATATAAAATTTACAAAGTTTGTGTGTGTGTATGTATATATATATATAATTTTACTGGACTTCAGAAATTTTCAAGTACCAAGATATTTTTATTTTTCTAGGCTGACTTATTGATGTACCCTCACATATTTTATAGTCTAATGATATGAAAAGAATTTATTTTGTACAGCAAATATTAGTCTTTAACAACATTTCATAATCACAAGATCAGAGAATATTGTTGATATTTTGTACATTGAAAATTTCAGATCAAAATTCAACTTACACACACATTCACACATATTGTGCACATAAAAAGTAATATATATTTACAGGTGAGTATTAAATGCTAAACAAAAAAATTGAACATAGAATAGGCTGCACTAGAGGCAGTTTTGCCAAACAATCCAAAATTTTTTCTTTTTTTTTAAAAATCATTTCACCCCAAGCAAAGCATTCCACTACCACTATTGCGCATGGGGCTACATAGGGGAAGGTAAAGAAGAGGAGTGGTTAGGTGTAGGAAATGTAAGAAGGAAGGTGATAGATGGGTAAGGATACCGAGGATGAGGGTTGGGCAGATGGGAAGAGTGTTTGAAAGAATGGGAGAGAGTGCGTTAGGAGGTGTCTATTGACCTTACATTTAAACTCCTGGAGATTGTAGTCGTCGAGGAAGCAATCATGTGGAAGGGAATTCCACAGTCGGGAAGTGCGAGAAAAGAAACTGTTGGAGTAGAAGTTGCGGTTGCATTATATCGGTTTCACTGTAAAAGTGTGGAATCTAGTTGCTAATCTAGTTTCTCATGCAAATTCGTACCTAGGGGGCAGCAGTGATGTAAGTTCATGTTACAAAAACTAAATCTTAACCTGAAAACATGAGTCACATTCTTAAATATACTCATTAGATGAGACTTTCTTGTGGATGTCATGGATGGCACTAGATTCACTCAGAAATATCTAAACTATCAACTGTATAACTGTATACAACTTGCCTTCTAGGATCAATGGTTAAAAATGGTTTTGAGTGAGTGAAGTCTGAGGGTCTTGGCAAAGACCATCTCTTTTTAGATGTTCTGGACTGATACCACTGAATCACAAACAAAGAACCATACTAAATAATAGAAACGTTTTAAATTCTATGTAAATTTGTAATTACACTGCCATTACTATAAACATCATCAGTAAAAGTTCAAAATTTGATCCCTCATTTCTGTTTCCTATATTTATAACCATTGTGCCAATACACACACATACATAACTTTACAATATCATCCAAAAGTATGCAACAAAGACTAACTCATACAAGAAGATTAAATTATCTATTATAAAAATTTAAAAACTGTCAACCTCATTGTCAATAATAATAATTTACCTGCAAAATCTAAGCTGCAGAGAACCAGTTGTTTATGAATTTATATGTCCTTTGAAAAACTGCGTTCCTCAACAATCCAAATTAGTAAACATTTACATTAGCAACACCATGACAAAATTAAAAAGAAAATTGACATAGCACCTTTCCTACAGCATTTCTATCCAATCTCATTTAAACATACAAGATCCTCCAGGACCTAGCCATGATATACTTGTTGGCAATACATACATACATACATACAACAGCATCATTTATATGCAAAAGATTAAAAATAATGGTGGCATTACTAATAAAAAAGAGAAATTCTACACTTAATAACATCAATTATGAAAATGGTAACTATGTGCTGACTGTGTTCAGAACTTAACATACATATGACTCTATACACATATTTATTTACAAGTAAAACAAAATTCATTCTTGATAATGGCTAAAAGTATAGCCAAAAGTGCTTGAAAATACAAAATCTTTAGACAATTCTTATATAATTTGAATTCTGGAAAGAAAAAAATAATAACGCATGAAAAATTATGTAAAAACCTAATAATACTTTGTTATTTTTTATGAAACCTGCATAAAAGAGAGATTGTTGCCTCAAGAACACTATATATATATATATATGAAATGATGCTTGCTTGGTGCCAAAATTGCTGTTTTTTCAGTAGTTTACTGGTAGAAAGGCAGTTTAGGCAAGTAGTTTTCTGTCATAAAGTGTTCAATATAAAGATAAATATAAGTGCATTAATAGAATTATTGTGGAGAGGTTTTCACTTAACTGAACAGTGTTATTTCAATCATGCCGACTTAATTTTTTGAAGAATATTATTGTGATGTCTTTATTCAGTAAAAAAACAAAACCCCTGATGAGTAAACCTTCAGGGATTGTCAAGTGAACATTTTTTTAAAAAATACCATAAAAATTCACCTTTTCTGGCATTAAATAACACACAGAGACTGATATACCGTTCAACAAAACTCAAACTCAATATTACTCCTCTGCCCTTCAATATGTCTTGTGAGTGTCAAATTCTCCGATCCCTCTTTTTGTTTTTTTATATCTCCAAGAAATTTCAACTTGCTTTCTAAGTGTCCTTTTTGTTTCTACTTTACTTAAAGCTTTCTCATTGCTCACATGTGCCATCTATGGTATTCTCAACAGGCTTCTGTAGAACACTTCACTTGACTCAGCTCTTCCTTTCTCAGTGAAGAAATTGTCCAACAGTGACTGCCAGATAGGAAAATTGATATTATATATCAGTTCAGATGTTAATAAAATAATTCTTCATGATTTGTTGTTTTGGTGTTGTCTTTGGAAAAGTGATGTCATGCCAATGCAGGACAGAGAAAGATAACAATCAAATTGGAGAAATTAATTAAAAGTTTCTACCAATGATAGACAAATATTTGAATGGCAATACACGGAAAATTTTTTATAGATCAAGGCTTAAAAATCTAAAACGTGTCAGCTACCCTTGTTACATGACCCAAGGGTTTTGAATAAACATTATTTCGTTTTTATTTCTCTCTCTCACTCTGAATAAATTAGTCTTTAAAGAATGAATAATGTTGGAAATATAAGTCGTAAAAACTTGAAGTTTTTATTTCATGAATGGCATTATATTTTCATCTGTTTGTTTCCTTTTTGTTTTCTGCGATTTCTTTCTTTCTTTATTTTGCATTTTTGAAACTCAGTCTGTTTTCATAAACGTAAATGGACAGCAATGTCAATATTTGGTGGTTGGAATCCATTCAATAGGAAATAAACTTTTATACATTTTGACAGAATACATCTATTTTGGGGGGAGTACTTTATTTGTTAAATCAGAGGAAAGCTTAATAAAAAAAAAAAAAACATGTTTCATGGGGGCTTCTTTTAGCAAAAGATAAAGAAGCGAGAAAAGGAGAAAGAAGAAAAAAATAATTTGAAGAAAATAAAGAAACAAAGACGTAACCTTCTGTGATTTTAGTTTAATTGTTGAATTTCTTCTCTTGAAAGCAAAATAAGATGCAAAAGAATATAGAAGTAAATAAAAAAGAAATATGAAAATAAAGGAATGGAAAGAAAAAAAATTACATAACTGGAGAAGGTGGGGGTGAGGGAGAAAGGATAACTAAAGAAGCAACAAAGTTATAAGAGAAAATGAAACAAAGATGTTAGCTTTAAAAAAATGTTGAAAAAAAGGAAAGAAAAGTGATTATTTATCTATATAGTGTAGTAAGAAACAAAAGAAAATGTGACACAAATGAAAAGGTGCATTGAAATAGAAGATTCCTTCCAGAACCTAAAAATTAAGAGATAAAAATTTTGGTTGAAACAAAGAGAAGAATGCGTAACTGCTACATAATACTTAATCTCCTGTCTGGTAGTGAATACTGGAATATTTCCCTAGCAATGAATAATTCTCTAAATAACATGTGGCTCTACAGATAGAAGCAGATAATACCACAAATAGAACATGTGAGCAATGATAAAATCTGTTATTTTTTTATTCTATTTTATTTTTTCTAAATGAAATTTAATTAAATGTTATACTTAAAATCAGAAAGAAACATTGTACAAATGGCAACAAAAATGAGGACAATAGTCCAAATAATGTAAATACCTTACATACTACCTCATCTCAGAAATATAGACAAATACAATGAGAAAAAGACTTGGCAAATTTAACACTCACATAATGTATGGAAGACAGGAGGGAAACAGAAACCTTACAAGTTTATTTGACTGGGTGACCAAGCAGTGGCAAAAGGGTCAAACATTTTATAGAGTAACAAAAAATAGGAAGTTGTGGAGAGCCATGAGCGTCCACATCCTGAAAGGACATGGCATATGAAAGAAATATGCCTTAGGCAAATTTGATGGCAGGTAGATGAATAACTTTTAAAAAATAATGCGTAACTACGGCAATGCATATTTTAATGACAGATTTTTAAAAGATACGGTTGCCAATAAATTATCTTCATTTCCTGGATTTGTTTATGTACTGTAAAAATAAAAGAAAATATTTCAAGACAATGAAAGAAGTTGAATACTTTTATTCTGTAGCCACTTCATGAAAAAAAAAGATTGGTCAACAGAATTAAGATAAACCTTTCAGCTATCAATTCACCATTCTTCAAATATACATTTCTAGAAGTGATCAATGGTATCCAGCAGAACTTTGGCATAATTTTATAATATCCAGTAAGCCCACCAAAGATTCTTGGCAATTCACATCTTCTTTAATTTCCTCTCTACAATGAATAAAGATTTCATTTTAAATTTCACTTCACTATGAAATTGTTACTAAAGATTTGGATGAGATGACTAAACAAACCAATTTCCAGCACAATTCTAAAATAATGTTGTCATATTTGTCGGTCTGATTAAAAGAAAAATACCAAATAAAGGTCATAAATTTTCAAATTGTCATCATTTCTTATCTTTTTTATCATTATCATTGTTGTTTGTTAACTTTATCGAGAAATTCTTCCATTTTCTTATAGATAATCAGATTGTTATAAGATTTAGATATGTTTTCAAGAAAAGCTTGGTTTTTTTTTGTTGTTTGATTTAGATCTAAAATGCTTTCTCAGAATAATGGTAGGCATGAGAAGATTTTTTAGTAGTAATAGAGATAGTGTTATTTTCTTTGTATGCTTGATGATGCCTAGAAATTTGATGGCAGTGATAGTAATACAAAGAGTAGTGATCAAAATCAGTTCCAAATTTCTATCAAGAATAAAAACAAATGTCTACTACAGATTATATTTAACAATATGGATTGTCATTAATCCATATTGTTTGCCTTCTTGGGTTTGAATCTTATCATGGTTGATTTGTCAGGGAGGTGGCCTCTTGATGTTATTGACTGGGTGGGGGGATTCACAGCATGTGACACCATTTTGAAATGTGCTAAAAAATCATGATAGTTGACCCAAACCTTGTAAGTAAAATTAGATTGATGAAACTGTTTGGAGGCTGTTGGTGGTTGTACTAGCACAGTCACAAGTCAGCATGACTGAGAGTTTGACTGTACTGGCCTTTTTCAAATATGTCAGATTCTGTGCTGTCCCCTAGAAACTAACTCAAGTCTGTTCAGCATAGTTGCCCATATATACTGCAGATGGGTTCTTTGAGTTGAGCAGGCATCTGTAATCAGGTGTGGTCAGTCACCAAGGGAGATGGGTGTTCTTAAAAACAAGCAGCAGCTGATCATTCATATTAAACATCTTCAGTACCAAAAGACATTGTTTTTACCATATAATGTTAATTAAATGATGTAAGCTGCCTTATCAATTAGGCTAAGAGAGCGACCAGCTGCAGTCATTCTGAACATATGAAATGCTAAAGGTAGATTACAGAGTGAGAGGCACCACCTCAATCAAGGGGATAATGCCACACAAGGGGTTATTCAAAGTGAAAGAGAAGGAAAAGGCTTTAGAAAGATCTCAATTAATCTTAAACAGGTGACAGGGGATAAACACCTACTCTGTTCAAAAGACCCAGAAGAAGTATGAACTGGACAACAGGTAAACCTATCTACTCCTTTTGAGGAAAGAGGATATAAGACAGATTCAGATATTTGCAGGAGTGGTAGACTTGGGGAAGCAGTTACACCCACAGGAGATGCATGCATTCTAACCATTCTGTCATTCATCCATATTGTTAAACTAGCAGTTTAGCTCAGTTTCACTTGGGTAGTTTAAGGAATAATAAGAATAAAAAACATGATGAATTTACATAGCAAATACTTACACAACGCCCACTCTCATCACTTTTATAGATATAGATAACAATGTAGAATGTCTCTATTGGATTAGGGTGGGAGGGGGAGGGGCAACATATATAGATAATATAAATTGGGGTGGTCGATTCTATCTTATAATCAATACATAAACTGATCCCTGACTTTGTTGGGTGATAATATATATTTTTCTACCCCTAATATTGGCTTTCTGAAAAATTTCAAGGTGGTGTTAGCATTCTAAAATTTTGATCTACATCTGAGAGCAACTTCTGTCGAGCTAAACCACAAAATGTAGACATTAAGTTGAATCTATCAAACAAACAAATACTTACACAACGTCCATCCTAGTCACTTTTATAGATTTAATTTGTAATAGATATTTGTTTTTATTCTCATTTATTTGAATAGTTGGAAATTTGGAACTGAATTTGATGCTGGAAGAAAGAGTTCAGTTTCATGTTATCACAATAAGACCAATTCCTTAGGATAAAATATTCTTGTGTATCATAGACAAGTGCTGGCAAAAATTATTTCCTTTAACTTTCTCTCTGGCACAGGATTTATTTTGTATTGGATGCTTAACATTTTCCAAATATTATGCGCAATTAAAACATTTATTAGAACCATGAATACTTGGAGAAACGAAGATAAAAAAGTAAAGAAATTTAAATACCTGGTAAGTATTCTTCTGACAGAAGATAAAACGAAGATAAAAAAGTAAAGAAATTTAAATACCTGACAGAAGATGGAAAGTGTGACAGTGGGATCTGAAAACAATGGCATGACCAAGGACACATTTCAAAATCTAACCAGAATATTGAGAGACAAGAAAATCAAATTGGAAACAAAGAAAAGAGTGCTAAACTTTTTTGCAATATCTGTCTCTCTGTATGGCAACAAGTATTGAAAAATCTCTTCAAGGATGAAGGAGAGACTCAAGGCAGCAGAAATGTGATCCTACAAAAGGATGCTGAGGTTATCATGGACTGAGCACATTAGCAATGATGAGATGTTGGAGAGGATAAAAATAAGAAAAAACTTATACTTATCAGGAAGAGACAGCTGAAGTTTCTGGGAAACATAATGAGGGAGGAGAGTTTGGAGAATCTAATACTCAAAGGACAGATAGCAGGAAAGAGAGGCAGGGGAAATCAGCTTGAGATATATTTGATGGGCTTGAGTAAATGGATCATAGAGCAGGGTTTGGAAGAGATAACAAGGGGAAAATTATTAAGAGCAACAAGCAACAGGGGCAAGTGGAAGTCCATGATTGTCTAAGTCCTGAAGGGACACAGCATATGAAGAAGATTAAAACCAACATTCTTATTTTATATCTTAGAAAATTTCCATATGGCGCTTGTATTTGATGCAAGTGAGTATGAGAGTTTGTTTTGCAATAGGATGATTCTTTGTGATCCAGGTTGCTTGCTAACAATTGTCTGACAGTTGATAAAAAAAGGAAGCAAATGAAATTAAGATGAAGAAATATAAGTAAAAACAAAAGAGGAAAATTTAAAACACTGACAACACTTCACTAAAATTGCAAATCTTAAACTTCCATGCAATTTGCATAACTATTTGCTATTCATTTGAAAAGAACTTAACCCATGGATTTTGAAGGTTGACTTAATAAATTCCAAGGCTTCATTGTTTAATATTCTCATACTGACAACTAGCTAACACCAATGATGACACTAATAACGAAATTACAAGAGTACAACTACTATTGCAGGATTTTGTGAATGTTTCAAATTAGTAGAAAATAGATCACAAAGCAAGCAGTTATTTAATTTTAGTTTGAATGAATGCAATGAATGTGGAACCATTTCCTCATGGATGAAGAAAAGACTAGAGCCAACAGAAACATAGTTCTATAGAAGAACGCTGTAAATATATTCTAAGCAGTGAGGAAATCTTAAAGAAAAGAAGCAGTATCCAAAAGTGACAGTTTAAACTCCTTAGAGTGAGGAAGAAAGTCTCTGAAAATTTGGCACTCATAGGATATATTGGATTCAAAAGAAACAAGTTGTGGGTCACCTACCTGACCAACTTGTGTGACAGGGGGTGGAAGGGAAGTTAAAAAAAAGGGACCTGATACTAAGAGCTGCAAGGGATTGAAAGTTGTGTAGAGCCAAACTAGCACAGCCCATAGATGTAGAATAACTGAAAATCTAAGTGTTGTCTGAAACTGAAATTGTGATGAGGATGATGGTAATATTGATAATGATATCTATGAAAGGTGGTGATACTAAGTTTCATCATTAGTGGAATGATAGTGATAATAATGTCTGTACTGATATGGGAAATTGGTTCATGTTAGTAACAGTGCTGATTGCCAAGGTGAGAGTTTTATTTTATCAGTATTTTTTTATGTTTGGAGACAAAGCAAAGTATTCATGGAGAATTATAAGCTTGTCTTGAGTTATACTTATTCTGATTTTCTTGGACATCAACTTGTCTTATTTCTTTGCTTTTATTTTTCCTTTCATTTTGAAAATTTAAGATTAAGTTTTAAGCGGATTTACTGTCGCCATATTTCTTTGACTCTAGACTTCCAAGTGATTTTTAGTTTGCTCTCTATTTGAGACTTGTTTGGCTTCAGCTGGTGTTACAGAGGCTTGTAACTTCTAAAGTATTGACTTATTTGTGTGCATATATATATATATATATATATATATATATATATATATATGTATATGCACACACACTAGATTGGCAGCCATGTAATTTTTTTATATTTAAAAGAAAAGAAAATTCAAACATTGTTCTGTAGGTAAAGTGCTGGTATTATGGACTGAAAATCAGTCATGAAGGGGTTAAAGGGTTATAGCTGTATAGTTTGAGGTCAGGATAAATTAACACTTAATCAAAAGTGTCTTTTTAAAACTTGATTTTATATTTGTCTATATTTCTGAGATGAGGTAGTATTTACAGTATTTACATTATTCGGACTATTGTCCTCATCTTTGTTGCCATTTGTATGACGTTTCGGCTGTTGTATGCTCCGGCCTTCTTCAGGTGCTAGGAATTTTGAACCGAATCCTTTATTGCGATCACTGGGGTATATCATTCTCATTCCTTGCATAGTAGTAATGCCTTGATTGGAAGTCATGAGTTATCTCCCTCTAACCCTGCAAGTTACTTGTTCACCACTGCTGTTACATGGTATTGAACTCACAACTCTTTGGGTCAAGTCACAGGAACTAACCAATGTCTATATCCACTCATAACTAAAGACTTCCAATCAAGGCATTACAAACACGCAAGGAATAAGAATGATATACCCCAGTGATTGTAATAAAAGATTCAGTTTGAAATTCCTAGCACCTGAAGAAGGCTGGAGCATACAATGGCCAAAACATCATACAAACGGCAACAAATAAACAATAGACCAAATAATGTAAATACTGTTTTAACTTTATAGTTCTGCACATATGGCATATGTATAGATATATTGTTTGGTTTCCCATTTTGGGTTTCTTGTTTCTATAGACATTGAGCAGCATTGATTTTTATTAAAGTAAGTGTCTATCTTTCTCCCCCCACCCACATGCTTTATATTGACAAGGTACTGGTATTCTCCCTTCACCTCAGACTTAAGTGACATGGGTTATATACAAAGTCAGTCTGAAAAGTAACAGGACTGAGCGTTATGTGTAAGATGTAGGCAAAAGAGGGATAAGCAGATTGTGTTTGATACTGTTTCATATATTTATGTATTGAGCAGCACAGGAATTGAACTTGCAACCTCTAGCTAATAGAAACTAATACTTTGTTGTTGTTATTTGAATTGACCTGTCTCACCTGTTCTTTGTAATGGCTTCTGCCATGGAACTTAATATAATCCCAGAATATTTCTTCCAGAGAGTCTATATTCAATGGCCTGTGGCACATTGATGTGGTGTAATGGTTAGCAAGCATGTCTTGCTAGAACCTGTTACAACAGAGTAGTGATTTTAATTCTCACTGGAAACCCTTACTTTCAGCCTTGTGTCACATCTAAGTGGCGCTTAGAAAATCAACTATATTCATTTGCCTGTTGAAAAAAGAAAGAGTAAAAACAATGAGTATACTTTTATTATTTAGTTGTTAACCTAAACAAAATTTATAACTTGTAAGAAAAAGATAATTAAAATTCTCAAAAAAAAGCTTGTATTTATTTTTCTGTTATAATTTGGCTTTTAATTAGATATCTGAGTTTGACGTTTTCTGGACAGGCATAGTCCTAAATCTTCCAAGAATTCTAGCTGTCATCTATTTTGTTTTTTTTTTTTACATTTATTTATTATTACAATGATATACTCCTATCATTAATTTAATATGGTTTTAATGTTTTATATGTACACTTGTGTTTTGGGCTTCTTTCAAAAACAATTTAATTAATGATATTTAAGTTTTCGTGATGGATCTATGATCCTCTCACAGTTCACAAGTGTACTGTGACACATTGGTTGAAAGACACTGAACTCTAGTATATATTTTAACTATTGTTAATTCAAGTGCAAGATTTTTAGTACTTTGTATGACTCACAGCAGAATTAAAACTCCTCAGAGATATCGTTTCCTCAGAATTGCTATTGTCTTGTTTGCACAATAGAAAGTACTTGATTTTTTTTTTTTAATTTCTTGTACTTTGATTTTAGAACTTCAAAATATCAGTCTTTATGATTTCAAATTATTTTGTTGTAGCCACACCTTTTTTAATCCATTCTGTTGACTTTCCTAACTCCATACATATAATTTTCCTATTTTTTCTCAATTTTTCTTTTTATAACAATGAAGAGTAAAACTGAAGAAAAAATGACATTGATGAACGCTAAAGAATAAATCAACAGAAATCTTTTTATAATAACAAAAAATAATAAACAATTCATATAGTTTGTATTTTATAAGTAAGCTATTGTGGTGTTTATGAAGAAAAACTTGAAAAATCTGTATAAATTATGATTTCATGGTGGGAACAATTTTAACAGGTTTATATTTTAGTGGATACATTAAAATGTATTGTATTAAACAAAAATACTCTTTTTTAATGAAAATTAAGACAATATATTTCTGCAGAGTGAATATTAACTTAAAAATTATAATTTGTAGAACATTTAGAACAAATCAAATTATTGATCTGTAAAGTTTCAGCTTTTAATCATATATTATATTTTATTAATAGAAATTATATATTTTTTAAGTAACTCAATATATAATTGAATCAAGCATTTTTCTATTAAATATTCACAAACATCTTGTGTTAACTACTACTACTATGATATCCACCTGTCAGGTAAAAATAAACATATTGCTGCCAGTCCATGTGATAGTCTGAGTAGCAGTCAGGTGTAGCAGTTTCTGTTAAAGTAATGAGCCAATAAGATATCTTCCTGTATCTAATTTATACCCGGTCATGTGATAACTGTTTTCATAAGAAACTAGGCTAGATATACAAGAAACAAGTTTTGTAAAACACCACCACAATTTCTGTAATATAAAAATGTTGAATTTACATTTTATCTATTTTCTTCTTTCCCGTTTTTTTTTTCTTTATAGATGAGTTGAATATTTTCGCAAGGCCAAATCCCCGCCTCACTCATCCTTCCACACTTTCATGAAAAGATTTCTTTGCTCTGTGTATAACCTAGAGATCAAAGGATTTATCTTTATGTGATAATAATTAACCAAATACGCAAGTGTGTGCTACAAGAATCTGAGTGAAAAGTACTTATATAATGCTTGAGTAGACACCTTGAAAATTGTCCGACATATTTTTCTAGCATATTTATAACTAACACCAGAAAAATGTTTAGCTTAAGTAAGCATCACAAAATAAAAGTCGTAAATGTTTTTTTCTTCCACTTGAATTTCTTCTTCATTCTTTTGCAATGATAACTTTTCTTTTCTTACTTAATATCTGATGTTTGGCAAATGTCTTTTGGAATTAGAATTTTCCTGCTTTGGGAGGCATATTGCATCTGGTTTATAAATGTAATACAAAAGCTTTTTCAGCTAATAGTTTTACAAAATTTTTAGCATCATTATTCTATAAAATATTTTCTATGACCTTAGGCTACCATTTTACACACACACACACACACACACACACACACACAAAAAGGTATTCCACTAGAAAAGAACGAATCTGGTTTTGATTCAAAGAATTGTTTGAAGAAATTTTCAAGAGCTTAAAATTTTTGGCACTACTAGTTAAATGAGGAATGAAACAAGTCTGAAAAAAATTTGAAGAATTTGCTTCATTTGAAAAGAATTTTCTATCCTAACTTCAGGATTAATGTCTTGATCAGATTTCCACTATATATATGGATACTGTCATGTAGCAAAATCAGTCTTGCTTGGGAAAAGGTCTTTTCTAGATAGACTGAACTATCGCCCGGTTCACACTCCACCCACGTCTATTGAACAGGTGTAGAGGCTCATCCCTTGTTCCCTGCTTAGGGCATGGTTTCCGGCTTTCTCTTTTCCAATCTTTTCACTCTTATGTAGCCCCCTGCACACCAGTGGCCTTACCGTCTTGCTTGGGGTGATGTGATTAAAAAAAAAAAATCTATTAAAAAAAAATTAATTGGTTACTGTTATAATGTTATTCTTCTTCTTCTATGTGCCTTGTCCTTTCAGGATGTAGGCAATCATGGCTTTCCACATCTTCCTATCCCTGGTTGCTCTTAGCAGACTTTCTCCTGTTGCACCATGCAACCTCCGTTCTGTCATCCACCTGCTCAGGCCCTTCAAATATATTATCTGCTGCTTTCCCCTGTCTCTTTTTTTTCTATCTGGCCTGTTAGTATCAGGTTCTCCAAGCACTTCTTCTTCATTGCATGTCCCAGGAACTTCAGCTGTCTCTTCCTGATACTCAGTATTATTTTCCTTTTTGTTTGCATCCTCTACAAAACCTCATCATTGCTCACATTCTTGATCCATGATATCCACAGCATCCTGCTGTAGAAACACATTTCAATTGCTTCATGTTTTTCCTTCATCCTTGATGATATTGTCCAGCATTCACTGCCATATTGAAGAACTGACATCACATAGCAATCCAGTACTCTTTTCTTTGTTGCTTTATTTTTCTGTCTCTTAATACTCTACTCAACTTCTGGAACACGTCCTTCACCATGCCAATTCGCCTTCAAATATCTGTGTTACACTTTCCCAGGTATTTAAACTTTTGTACTTGCTTGATTTTAGTATCCCTCAACTGTATTTGGCATTTTGGGCTGCTCTTTTTGCTGATGACCATGCTTTCGGTTTTCTTGCAGCTTATTTGTAGTCCTTTCTTGTCACTCTCTTCAGCTACCTTAACCTTTCTGAAACCAGATCTTCTTCTGATTGAACTACAAATTATGTCAGCTGTGCATCACCTCAGCTTCTGTTTTACTTACATGCACAAAGAAAAATACAATCCAGAATTTTCACCCAATAGCACCCACTCCCACCTAAAGAAACAAAATAGAAATTGAAACTAACCTGAGCCTAAGAAAAGGACATAAAAGCCCATCTAAGAGACATTTTTGGCCGTCAGATGGCACAACAGCCAAGATTCACAATGCTCATCGGAATGCAAACTCCTATCTCTAAAAGACAACCCGCCAAGGTCATCACTGCATTAAGTTACAACTCACCCTCCCTGTCCTACTGTACATCTTTGCTGATGCTTTTTACAATTTTACTTATCTCTTTCTTTCAACGAGAGACATTTATAACAATTTGTCATTTGTTGTATTTTTACATTAATATAATTGTTTTCCTTAAACATTCATTGTTTCTTTGTTCTGCCACCACAAGCTTAATATAACAATGGCAAACACAGAAAACTTCAGGAACCCCTACAGAAGGTAGTAAAGGGAAGTAATAAAGGATTACCCATCAATTGTAAGGATGTAGTGTTGTCAGAAAAGAGAACAGCCCAAGATATAAGTATGTATTTTAACTATTGTTAATTCAAGTGCAAGATTTTTAGTACTTTGTATGACTCACAGCAGAATTAAAACTCCTCAGAGATAATGTTTCCTCAGAATTGCTATTGTCTTGTTTGCACAATAGAAAGTACTTGATTTCTTTTTAATTTCTTGTACTTTGATTTTAGAACTTCAAAATATCAGTCTTTATGATTTCAAATTATTTTGTTGTAGCCACACCTTTTTTAATCTATTTTGTTGACTTTCCTAACTCCATACAAATAATTTTCCTATTTTTTCTCAATTTTTCTTTTTATAACAATGAAGAGTAAAACTGAAGAAAAAATGACATTGATGAACGCTAAAGAATAAATCAACAGAAATCTTTTTATAATAACAAAAAATAATAAACAATTCATATTGTTTTCCTTAAACATTCATTGTTTCTTTGTTCTCCCACCATAAGCTTAATATAACAATGGCAAACACAGAAAACTTCAGGAACCCCTACAGAAGGTAGTAAAAGGAAGTAATAAAGGATTAACCATCAATTGTAAGGATGTAGTGTTGTCAGTAAAGATATAAACTATGAATCAGAAGTACCATAAGTAAGCAAGTACAAATATTTAAATATTTAAGTGCTTTAACAGATCACAGTACATATGACATAAATTCAGAAGTGTATTAGACTAGCAAGTGATACCTGTAAAAGCTAAGCAAAGTATTAAATAACAGTAAATTTTCATTAAAACCACAAAAAAAACCTACTTAACTCCTAAAATATCAATTCTCCTCTATGTTATAGAATACTAGACAATCTCCTCCCAGATGAAGAGACTTCAGGCAATAAAAACATGGTTCTACAGAATTATGCTGAAAATAAAACGAACTGAATATATGTGTAAGGATATTTTAAAGTAAATGGAAACAAAAAGGACATTCATATACTTAGAATCAGAAAGCAGCGGCTAAAATTTCTTGGACACATAGGGAAGAAAGAGGGTGTGGAGAATTTGAAGCTCACAGAATGTAGAAAAGCCATGAATAATCTAGCTAACAAGTTAATGGTTGGTAGAAAAATGATTATGAAAGATAGTAAAAATCAAACCTTATCAAAAGATACAAATTATGATAAGTTGTGGAGATCAATAATTGCCAATGTCCTGAATGTATATGGATCAAAGAAGTGACGCAATTTATAAGAAACAATTGCTTATGAATGCCCAGAAACTGAAAGAATGTACTGCAGGTTGATTTGAATTCAGTGTTTTCCATCTTTTCGACTAATCACTAATCAAGGCTATAGGATCCAGTCTTGTTATTTACCCATGGATGAGGGTAGAAGAGATGGATTCATGCCTTTCAAAAAGGTATTAGCACATAAATGAATGTAATGAACTTGGCTGTAATTTGAATTGTGTCTTTCTGAATCTTCAATATCTTATGTTTTGTATCCCTTCAAGAAGTAAGTGATGATGGCTCTTCATAATTTTCTCTCCTTTGTAGCTCTAAATAAATTTTCTTGTTGTTTGTTCTAAACCTTGTTCTGCCATCAGTAAGTATGCTATATATTGTTTTCCTCTGTCCCTCTTGTCTTCACTGGGTCCTCTGAGTATAAGATTTTCCAAGCCTTCTTTCCTTATGTGCCCTAGAAATCTCTATCTCTTTCTGATCTGAAATGAAAATTATTATAAAGCCTAACATTATCATTATGATCATTATTGCTTTTTCTTAAAGTGTAAATTTTATAAACTATTGGCCACATTTAAAAATAAAACAGTAATAAAAATAATGTTAATAACAGTGGAGAATGTATTAGTGGTTAAACTGATAATTTTGATTTATAATTCTTTTTTGCACATCCACAGAAATTTAACCTTGATGTGTCTGAAACCTAAAAAGATGATAGAACATCTGAAGTGAAACATTTCACCCTCGACTTTTCGCCCTCATCTGCCTCAAGAAAATTCTTTACAAGTCTGGTAAGATTATTTTCATTTACAGTGTTTTTAGCTTAGATTTCATTCAACCTTATCCTCACTTTTTAATTGATTTCCCAAAATTTTGCCAATTTTGACACAAATTCTTAAAAAGAATGCAAAGCCAGCATTTGAAGCAATAAAAATGGCTGATCTCTGGGCAGAAGGTGAGAACATACAGATTTTGAGATCCATTGGTATTTTATTTGCTTAATTTTCTTTTGTGTAATCAATTTATATGTGTAATGTCTGGCATATTGGTAATACTCTAAAATGATGTAATATTGTAGAATCATCCATGAATATATTGTGTTCTAAAGGCCATTGTCTTGATTTGAATGAGGTATATTATAAGACTTCTCTGTTTTAGAGAAAAGATAAGCATTTGAAAATCTGCCAATTAAAAAAGATAAAGAATAATAGGTAAAAGATGGAATGAAAGAAAAAACAACAAAAAACTTCAAATAAGAAAAAGATTGAAGTGTTATGAAAGAGAATATTAAGAGAGGTGTGGTATAAGAGATTGGTAAAGATAGCTTATTCGAACTTCATATATCAAACTCCAAAACAATATGAATTTTCATTTTTTTTTTAAATTAAATGGTTTTATGATTCTTAGAAGAAACTAAAAATAACAATATAAATCAATACATAGGTCTAGTTTAAATTTTTTTTTTTTTTTAAATTTATATGACTAAATTTGATTAATTCTTTGATGTCTAATGCTCTTCTTGATGTAATGATACAATGAATTAACTGAACTCTTGTACTCGGTTGTTTTAGTTGCAAAGTTTCAACAATTGTAACTACCAGCCTTCTTTAGGTACTTGTACTTAGTAATGCTCAGAGAATTTCAAACCAAATTCTTTATTAAATTCACAGGACTAGATTGTTCTAATTCTACTCTCAAATACAAGCAAAAATTTTAATTTGTGTGCTGCAGCTAATACACCTTTTTTTTTCAGAACATGCTGAATCACTACTCATAGATCTAATAGTGAGTATATTTGGATGCTAAAACTATAGATTTCAATATGAAAACTATATTTTCAATGATATTAAATGAATCAAATGCCTAAGTTTTGAATAATTTGGTCATTAAAAAGTTTCACTTGTGTTTGCAGTTTTTTTTGTGATTTAGAAAACTACAATAATTCATAAATGATGACCACAAAAGTTATTTAAGTTTAGCACAAATTGATTCTAATCATTCTAAAATAATCTATTTGTATGACAAGCTTCATATCTACAAAGATATGTGAACATATATGTATGCCAGTATTCTTTGGTAAACACACTGTATTAAATCTCAGCTCCAAAGAATATTTATCGAACAACCATACCTGAATTTCAAAAATTCTTTATTCTTTTAATACAGATGTCACAGAGAGCATGGTTCTATTTTCCCTTTTTAAGAAAGCACATCCTCTTCAACCATATTATTTTCTTGGACGCTTCATATCTGCATATATGGCATTTGAATTTGAAAAGACATTTCTAAAGAATTAATAGCATTTGTGTTCAAAAAAGACAATTCTAAAGAATTGATGGCATTTGTGTTCAAAAAAGACATTTCTAAAGAATTCATGGCATTTTTAATCCAACATTTTTATTCAAATGCTATTATGTGGCTAATTTGACTCTCATTAGAGATATATATATACGTTTTTCATTTGGAAACGAGTTATTACGTGATCTTGGTTTCTACCTTTCAGTGTCTTCAGGTGATTTACAGTAACTGATTTTACAGTTTTTCAAATGCTTACATAATAGGGTTCTTTTATGAACGTGCAATTTTCAAAATTAGGAAAAGTTACTTAAAGGTTTTAGAACACTTTCATTCATGATTGTATGTTCCTAGTAGGTATTTATTGGTATGGTTACACTTGGACGTTATTTCTGTTCTTTCATTTAATAATTCATTTCTGTTTGGGAGCAACATAATAGTCAATATTTCCTTCTGGCATAATCTGCATATTTTAACACCATTTTAATTTTGCCACTTATTTAATTACAAACCACTCACACTCCCTCTCTATTCTATTGGAGAGAAGGAAGTTCCACTAAAACAGCTTCTTCCTGCGAACTACAGCCCTATGGAACAGACTTCTAAAGGGATGTTTCCCTGATCACTACAATCTTAACCTTTTTAAGTTTAGAGTCAATCATTATCTTCCTCTTTTATTCATATAAAATGCCCCTTAACATAACCCTCTACCTTGAGTGGCTCTCAGGCCTTGTACAGGCTGAATCATACTGTAAAAAGAATATGTGTGTGTGTGTCCACACAGACATCATCTTACTATCTGTGGCATTTTCACTTATCCATGGTAGACTCAATCAGCAAAAGTTTGCAAAATGTATTTCAAAGGAGTAAGATTATAAACAAAAAGAAAATACAGACATCGCATTCATGAAAGATTTATTTTGAAAATATTTTTAAAAATTCAATATCAGTTTTTAAGAAAAGCTTTAATTCATGAAAAAAACTATAATAGGATACTTAAATCATTTTGTTTAATTTTATTTTTAACATTAGTTCACTGAGTAAGTCAAATATATTTCTTCATGACGATAGAAGCTGCATCATTTTTCTTCTTCAATGAGCTTCCTATGTATTTTAATATATTGCTGATTAAAGTTAACATTGTTAACAGTCCACTTATAAATTAGGATTAATGCAAATTATTTTTATTTCTTAAAAATAAATTTAAAAACCTTTTTTCTAAAATACTTGTTTTTTTCTTTCTTCCAAAGCAAAAAAAAATCAGAACATTTTCCAAAATTTAATTTTGTTTTTAAATGTAACTATCAGTTTCATAGCAAAGCATTTTAAACATACCTAGAATATGCCAGCTAATATCTACAGATTTGACTACCCACTGAGGTGTCTTATAACCTATCTACTTCAAATATCAAGGTCTTTATATACACACACACACACACACATGTCACTTATTTTGTATGTATGTTTCTGTATAGTTTCTTACAGATTAGTGTGTATGTACACATGCCCGTACAAGAACGTGTATACATTGACAAACATATATGTGGAAGAAAATATGTGTATAGACTTATATGATTTATGAAGTCACTTAACTTCGCACTCTGAATTAAATCCATGTTTGTCAAAAGGTATCTCTTCGACATCAGATTACATTGCATTACCATAAATGAAATAAAAATGCAGACTTTTTGAAGCATCAAAGGTGTAATGGAAAAATTCCAGGCCTCTTTTTCTTTTTTTTTTTTTTTTATTATATCTCTTCTTTGTCTCTGTTTTTGTATTGTTCTTTTTACTGTTTTGCATCACATCACGACAAATGACACAAAACGATACATCCGATAAAGTAGCATTAGCAGAAGACAGTCATCTTTTTTAAAATTCTTTTTCCTCTTTTGTTTATATATATACATGTATGTGGCTTATATATATATATATATATATATATATATATATATATTGGCTGTTTACTCTGGTCCTGGCATATAAATGCATTTGGTAAGATGAAAACAATTGTATTTGATGTATTTAATATCATTGTGCAGAACCCATAAATGCACTCCTTGTATTGCGGGTATCGTGCAAATCCGGTGTCCTCCGTGTGACAATAAGCGTTCCACTCTATTAAGGAAGTGGGGGTGAACAGAAGGAGGAAAAGGAAGAATTGATGATATAATGCCCAGATTTTTCCTTTTACCCCAACTGAAAAACCTTCACGTGAAACTCTCACCGCTATCCTTCACTTCTTTAACAAATCTAGTTTGAACTAAAGACGTTAATAATGCCTACTGAATATAAGGTATAAACAAAAAAGTAATCTCTCCCTTTCTCCTTATTTTTTTCCCTCTCCCTGTAAATGCACATACCTACACACGGTGTCCCAGAAAAGTAGAGGAGTTACCTTATTAAACATTGTGAATACTCTGGATATTATATCATTTAAACTTAAAACCTGTCATGTTTTTATTTGTAATCTCTTATTGCAAGATTCTTCATTTTAATATATGTTTTATCCAGATGTATAAAAAGGTTAAACATAAGGAAAGCATGATGAATAAAAACAAAAAAATAATGCTCAATAATATTAACTATGAACATGACCACAATGTACTGACCATGTTTAAAAAATAAAATATTTCTATACATGCATAAAACAATCTATATATTCATTTAAAAGTAAAATAAAATTCATCCTTGATAATGGCTAAAAATATAGCCAAAAGTGATAAATAATTATTCAAACATTTTTTTACATAATTTATGTTCTGAAATAAAAGAAAAATTATCAGATGAAAAAAATAAAAATTGATGTAAGAAACTTAACTACAGTATCTTGTCTGACATTTTTAATGAAACTTACATAAAAGAGGAATTGCTGCCTAACTGCAATATATATATATATATATATATATATAGTCATCTGCAGACAGATCTGCCCTGTTGCATCACAGCTCACCAGTACAGTTAGACTCTGATTGCTTCTAACCCAGGATTGAAACCTGACCTAACTGGCGACAGTCGGTGACTCCACCTCTGGGCTATGGGCGCTCGGTAGAAGAAGGCAGCCTTTTTAGCATGTATATTGTCATTATACATGCCCAATAGCCAGAGTGCTCTAATTCATTAGTGAATGAGTTATGCCTGCATGCGAGAGTAGCTACTGTTTTTCAAAGTCTACCATTCTTCCAGAGTGCTCAATCAGGGTGTGAGAGTGTAAATAGTATATATATATATATATATATATATATAATGTATGTATGTTTTTTTATGGTTTATCAACCTTTTGCATGTTATTTAAAGACAGAAAATATTTTTAGATGGTAAGACTTTTATGGAGATGATAATGATTTACTGATTCAAGTCCTCCAAATTAACCCATAGCTGGAGGGAGAAAAGGTGGGGGTCATACCTTTCCCAATGATATTCGCATATAAGGGAATATAACAAATTGACTTGAATTGGAACTTGGTTCTAAGAGGTTATCCATGACCTGCACATCTAAGCCTGGCATTCCCAAGCAATCACTCATCAAGATATTAACCAGGCTCTACATATCTTAACATCAGTGATCAGATGATATAACTGTCAGCCTATATATATATATATATATGTGTGTGTGTGTGTGTGTGTGTGGTGCAATGGGTTAAATGTAAGCATTTTATATTTTTAATTTCTATTTGTGCATAATGTGTTTTTGATTTTTATCAATTGCACATTATGGAAGGGTCAGTTGGGCACCGTCTGTAATAATAATAAAAAAAAAAAAGAACCATAACAGTATTCATTTTGCCAAAAATTTGGAAGGGGCATACTGTAATGTTGAATATTCCTGCCAGAAGCTCTGCTACAACTGGTTTTAAAATATATATTTACCAAAATTACACAAAAATATTTTGAAATACTAAAGAGTAAATTTATTCAATAAAATCACCTGCAACTCTTCTGGACAGTCTCCTTGTTTAAGTTGATGAATACTGCCATAATCTTTGACTTCAGTTCATTTTTGGTGTTACAGTGTTACAAAGAGTTTTGTTGGTTCTTTGCTCAACTGTTTTGAACACGTAATAATCAAGGGGGGTTGCAGTCTGGGGAGTTGGGTGGCCAGATGTAAGAGGTGATGTGGTTGCAGAAATTGTCTGACAGATATGATTGGGTTCTTCTGTTTGTGTGGCATGGTGCAGAATCCTATTACTAGACATAGGATCTTCCAGGAGCCACCCTCTTGACCAAGGACAGCACTACTTCGTCAAGGTACTTAATGTAGGCTTCTGTCTTGAGTTTCAGACCCTCACCAACAAATTCAGTTCTTTTCTCATCAGAACTGTCAGTGAGTTTTCTGAGCTGCTATACCTTCATAATCACAATCAGGCTCATGCAACTCTTTCTGAATCCTCTGCACTGTCCTCAGATTGACACCCAAACACTTCAAAATGTTTGTATTAGAACTTCCAGCATGAATCCCGAGCAGTACAATATGTCATTTCTAATTTTGGGCAGGGTGAATTGTGTCATGGAGCTCTTTTTTTTTTTTGTCTCACAGACAATGCCCAACTGACATTGTGATTCTCTGCAGTTGACAAAAACATAAAATGCTCGTGTAAGAAATTGAACATATGGTGACAATTTACCCATCACACCCTGTATATACTAGGCATTGAGATCAACACGGTGGCAACAATCTTTTCGATGTTTAAAGGTAACCTTCAGGCTATATATATTGTGTTTTGGCTCAGCTGTTTGTATATGCTGGTCAGTGGTACCTTATGGTTAGAACTTCTACTGTATTTTCCTAATGGTTAATGTGTGGGCAGTAAAAGGTGTGTTTCAAATTATTCTAGAGGCTACTGAGTAGAAATAATTGTGGATCTAAATTACGTTATTTGTTGTTATTGTATATTGTTT